>JANHFO010001319.1:152040-164553 GCA_032468095.1 Pareas carinatus | reverse complement strand
AACTGGAAAATTGAGAAGTTTTTCCAAGGTGGTAAAATGAAAAAGGTAAACTTGAAACTATAAAGTTAAAATGCTGATTAAAATATGGATTTATTTTGGATTTGAAATGTATATTAAGTTAAAAAATTGTAATACCCATGTAAATTAGGAATTAAGCGAAGAAATGTACAAAATGGTAACTGGGGAAATAAGATTTATTAAGTGGCAAAATTGAAAAAGAGGAATTTTAGATAATAATCAACTTTAATAGTTAAAGGCTGTGAATAGGGAACGGATGAAAAAAGATTACTTAGAATGA
The DNA here is from genome assembly GCA_032468095.1 of Pareas carinatus. NCBI lineage: Eukaryota > Metazoa > Chordata > Lepidosauria > Squamata > Pareidae > Pareas > Pareas carinatus. The sequence continues at coordinate 164,255 of JANHFO010001319.1, read as the reverse complement.
TTTTTTTAAGGCTGAAAATAAGACTAGATGTAATTAAGATAAGGGTTAGAATCATTTATCTTTTTATATTTATCTTTTTTAAAGGAGAATCTATTTCTCTCTTATGTTGTTTATATTAAAATCTGGGATTACTTTGTGTTTGTGATATGTGGATTTGTTTATAGTTTAGAGTTAAGATATAGAATCTTTAATTGAACAAGCAATCAAACAGAAAACAACACCCTAATCAAGGAATTACCCAGAATAAAACAACACTCCCATTTACAGTGACAGGGCAAACCATTGTATATAAACAGAGAGGAAACCCTTTTAGCATCAAGGATGCTACCTAGTTAAATAATGAAAGGCCTTCAAGAAAACAACGAAGCTCAAAGAGCACTAAGGATCCACAGTTCAGCCCTTAGCTACATACACTCTCCTCTTGGGGCTATACAGAGATATGATTGCTGTTTTCAGGACATCTGAAGGGACAAAATCTATTTGTTCAAAATATAAGTCTAAAGCTTTGTACAAAAAAAGAAAAGAAACAAGAAACAGGCTTGTTTTTTACAATGAAAAAGGTTTCAATTGGACAAGAAAAATTTCTAAATGGTAGAAACTGCTCAATGTTGGAACAGTCTGCCTTGAGAAGTGGTGGACTTTTCTTTGTCAGAGACATTTAAACTGAATCTGTTTGCCCATCCATCCATCTAATAATAATAAAAATAATAATAATAATTTTATTTGTACCCCGCCCTTCTCCCAAAGGACTCAGGGCGGCTTACAGGCACATAAAAACACCAACAACATAAACAATTAATATATATATAAAATAATTAAATAAGGCCTCATTTAAAAGGGGAGCGATAAAATGATTTCCAATAAATAAAATTAAAATAAGCTAACTTGAATATTAAAAGCAGGAGGACAAGGACGCGGCTATCCCAAGCCGACCTGTTGGAATAAATAGGTCTTTAAAGCTCGGCGGAAGGTTTGAAGGTCAGCAATCACTCGTATAGCGGAGGGGAGATCATTCCAGAGGGTGAGTGCTGCCACAGAGAAGGCTCTCCCCCTGGGGGTCGCCAGCTGACATTGTTTGACTGTCGGCACCCTGAGGAGGCCCACTCTGTGGGAACGTGTGGGTCGGCGGGAGGTATCAATGGGTAGAATGCGGTCCTGCAATCTATCAAGAACACATCTTCTCTTTTCTTCATTTCATTCACTTGTTGGTCTCAGGAAACAAATTGCAAATCACTGTGTTGGATCCATCACATACACAATGCAGAGCAGTAAAGAAGACTATGAGCCAGCCCTAATCACTGCAAACCAGATGCATCCTATTACATACTGCCAGTGTATGACCTCTCTTGCAGATGACTTATGTTGTGCATGAACTTTGTAATGCATAGCCTACAAATGCAAGCTACGCTGCAGCTCAAAATAGACTAATAGAATATACCTTTGTGTTCTTAAAGACATTCCTAGAAAGGATTTTAATTTTCTTTAAAAAGGGGACATATATTAATTAGTCATGACAGTTTTGTTCTTGAAAGTCTGTCTTAACTTTATTACTATAATAGTCAGAATAAAAACATATTAAATACTTTATGTAGTTAGGATAACAGTTTGGAGTGTTGTCCTGCTAATTTATTTGACATCTATCTCCCATCTTTTGATTACCACACAACCTAACTGAGGTTGCCTGAGTAATTGCTAGTAACCATTAGTTAAAATCAACTATCAGAGATTAATTAACTTCAGTAGCAAATGAGAATATTAAATTTATCTTCAAACTGCATTTTTGACAAATGAGTTGGATTACTTAAGAAGCAATTTAAATTTGTCTCAAATAACTCTTTGGGATTCTTCAATATCTTAAAGATACAAAAGGAAAATGCTAGAAATGTTGAACTTCTGAATGATTTTCCATTTCCATTCTTTCTGCTTTCCTGATTCATTTTGTTATAACTACAAGAAATCTGAACTATACCTTCTGTGTGCTTTCAATCACTTTCATTTCTGAACTATGAAGAGATTGAAAACAACATAGCAACTGGGTGATATTCATACTTCAAATTAGTTTTATTGTGTTGTTTCATATATTGTTGTGTATTTTACTGCAATTTATGAAATCATGGTAAAACTAGATGCCAAGTCGAGCACTAAGGCTATGAATGCACCTGGAGTAGTATATTTTCAGTCTGACAATACATAATGTTCTTAGAATATTGTGAAAAGTCAATTGCCATTCTACTTATAACTTTTAGTAGAAAAACCATGGCAATGATTTATTGACTGTAGGGACTGTTTATCTAGAAGTGAGCCTGGAATTTTAAACAGCAAATTCCAATGAGGTTTCAATTGTCAAAGTCTACTGTGTTATATTCTGAACCATAAAAATATTTGAAGCAGGGCTTTCCCTGATGAGCCAGCATATGGGGAAATTTAGAAGGGATTAGTAATGTCCTTGAGGTGTCTAAGCCTCAACAAAAAAATAGAATTATACATTGGGTTGAAACCAAAAACTAACTCTGAATGGAGAGAGGCTATTGACAAGAGCAAAGTGGAAATGAAATTAAACACTTGATCAAAAAGTCACTGATGTATCTCTGAAGCATATGAAATGTTCATAGTGTGTAAAATCTATACTTCATCACTGTTGAGATGACTAAAATACATGCCAATTGAAACCTACAGATATGAGGAGTTATAAGATACCATATTTGGGAAGGCTGTGAGAGAAACAGCAGTCAGAAACACAAGAGGAAAAAACACTACACAAATTCAGTGACAGATAACATTCTTACGGAATACAGATATGTCTTTAGAAAATAACAGTATTCTTTATCACATGTGTCTCAATGCCTACAGTTTCTCCTAATGTTGAAGGTTATTAATTTAGATTGAATATAAGCACATAGCCCTACAGTTACCGGTGCAGAACTATAAGCAGCTACTATATCAGAAGTTCGAGCTGTAGTGGAGAAATCTAGATTGTCTCCAACAGAAGTTATTCCAGTAATATAAAGCTTCCCCTGAAGCATGTTGAGATGTTTCTGATAATATTATTTCAAATAGTCCCATTATTCACTAATAGAATTGGAACTATCTTTACTTCAGGAAGACAGTTTTCACAGAAGGGCCACCATTGTATAAAAGGGAATATGATATTTTCCCCTATGGATGGATAGAAAAGAGTAGTTAGTGGCCAGGTGTATCCTTGAGAGCTGTCCTTGCAGATAGACAAAGACACAAGAATTGAAATAGCAGTGAATCTGGTAAAAAATAATATATTTGGGCATCCTGAATGTAGAGTCACTATTTTCCCTTAACTACCTGACAGCTATTGAGAATGACCAACTATCTTTATGATTACTTCCAATCCAATAATATCAACCAAACCTTTACTGCACACACACGCACGCACACTCACACACACACACACACGCACACACACACACAAACACACACACACACTCACACTTGAGTAACTTTGATAAAAGTAAATTCTTACTGGTGCTTTTAAAGTAAATGAAAAGAAAATAAGAATAATTTATGGTGTGCTGGGATCTCTCCCTTCTGATACCTTGGACTTTGCCAAGAGAATTCTTTCATCTTGTCATCTTTTCCTCTGATCTCTTTCAACATTGCCTAGTAATTGATTTACATTGATGTCCCAGTTTTACGAATGGGAAAAGAAGGGATATTTTATCATGGTTGACGGATGCATAAGAAAATGAGAAATGTCTGAATTCTGAAAAGTATCTCATTATTGAGAGATGTGTGTTACCGTTGGTGACTGGCATATTCCTAAGTGCATAGGACCAGTCAGTAGCTTCTACCATTTATTATCTCTGTGTTGCGTTATTAGTCCTCATTAAAATTGGTATCTTTGGAAGTTAGTGATACTGAAAACTAGAAGATTCTTATCTAAATATACCACCAATTCATAGCTTCTTTTGGTATAACAAAGTATGCCTATGTGGAAGCTGTTAAAAAGAGGAACATGCTGAGTGCATAGATATGGTAATATAATATTTTGACAGGATACAATATTTGTAAAATTATAATGACATCTGTAGCCACATATAATAAAATGGTTATGATACTACATTAAGACATGGTGTGCCTAACTTCAAAGTCAAAGACTGTTTAATAGTTTGACAATGTTTAACTTTGTGAATAGAAATTTTGTGTTATTGGGGAATATTCTCATTAAAATTTTCATCGTCTATTCTCAAGTGGTGAAGGTGTAACCTTTCCCCAAAGCTATAGTAATTTATAGTCAGAATTCATACATAGGTTTGCTAAAAATATGACACCCTAAAGCAAAATAAAATAGGACCTTTGGGATTATTATTTTGCATTTCTTTACTATTTATATAAAGCTAGATTCCTTTCGTTGTAACATATTAGTTATATGACATTGATAAATGTTCTAAATAATCGGCTACGGAATTATGACAAATATAATTATAACAGAAACTGATATAAATTTAAATAGTTTCTGCTGTTATGTTTTGCAATCACTTTATTATTTCTAAACCAGTGGTATTCCTGTTCTGTTTAATTAAAAAAATGAAATATGGAGCAGGATATTATTGAATGAATTTTATACTTGTGCCATCTATCTAAAATCAATTTTTTGTTTGATCGAAAGGGTCTTCATTGAATGAAATCTCACTCTTAAATGATTGGATTTTTAATTTAATAATTTGACCATTTGGTGGAAAATCATGTACAAGGCCTATAATCTAGCCTTTGGCATGCCTTGATTTTTTGTTTCTCAAATGAGCAATGTCTCAAAAGCTGTATTCCTCAATCTTAGCAACTTTAAGATATATGAATTTCAACTCCCTGAAATCTGACTGGGGAATTCTGGAAGTTGAAGTCAATATATTTTAAAGTTGCTGATGTTGAAAAACCTGCTCTAGATTTTTGTAACATAGTAGTAGATAACCTGTCTGAGCATGTACAGTTTTCTTTTTTTCTTTTTTTTATTCACAATAATTAAAATAGTACATTTTTCAGCAAACATGTTGTCTGAGTATATAGTTTGCTTATACCATTTTAATTCCTGCTACTTTTAAAAATAAATCATTAATATAATACATCCTCACATTAAAATATTTAATTTAATATTCAAATTTCAGATTTGAAAATATTTCATTTAGAGTTCAAATTTGTAATCTATGCTTTCCTAATGTTTTTTTTCCAATCAAACATGAAATTTTCTATTTTATCCAATACCTCTTTGTGTAAATATCTGTCAACCATACATAACAACCCCCATTCTCCACATATTTCATCAAGATTGTTCCAGTTAGTTAAGATCCCCTCTGACATCAACCCTCCAAAATTTATTTCTTTAACATTAGCCATAAGGAAATAATACTGTCTTTGGTTTTCTCTTGTTTTCTTAGAAGTCTGCTTCAACACTGCAGTTTCCTTGTCATCAATGGCTCCTTTCTTGCTCTTGTCAGTATTTCATCTATCATTGTTGTTTTTTTATAGGTCTTACATGGAGTTCCTCAGGCAGTTGGTTTCTCCTCATATATTTTATATTCCTTTGGGACATTTCATCAATTTCATCCTGCATTTTAGCTTTATTTATTAAGATTTCTGCCGGTGACTTTTTATTATTTCTATTTTTACATTTTCCGGGATTGATATCTCTGTTTTTTTGTCAATTTCCTCTAATTTATTTTGCATAGTTTGAATTCTCAGTTCATTTTAACACTCATTTGTTGATAATTATAAAATTGAACCTTTGTGTCCAGCATTTGGTAGTTTTAACTTATCAAAAAAAAGTCTCTTCGTTCTTTTTTTTTCCTCCTCGTGAATTTTAGTATTAATTCTTGAATAGATTGTAGTATATCTTGCATTTTTCTTTGTTTCAATGATGCCTTAGCTGGAACTAGATGTTGTTAATGTTAAAAAAAGTTCTCTTTTTTTCTTTTAGTAGAATTTAATAGTAATAGTAATAGCATGTAACTCTCTTTTTTCTTTGCATAAATGGCTAATCTAAATACCTCCTTTAATAATATAAACAATAAACATGTTTCCACTGTTTTTATAGTTGTATCTGAAGTCTTGAAGTGTAGTTTATGTAAGTTCTATTCTAGGCAGAAAATCAGATAAAATTTGTTTATACCAGATGTTTTTAAGGCCAACTTAATTTATTTTTTTCGTGTGGTTACAATGCATACAATATTTTCTTCTAAGAAAAATTCTATTTTTCAGTTGTTTCTCATAAAAATGCTAAAGTTTTTCATATTTTCATATTTTTTAAAGCAATCGGTTAATCCAAATTTCCTTTAGTATAGTCCCAATTTGTTGTTAAATACTAAATATTCTTCTCTTTCTCATAAAGTTTTTTTCCCGTTATATAGCGTCTCGCCACTTTTTTCTTTCTTTGGGAAATTTTTCTACAATTTATTTTCTCAGTCAGGGTATCTTTTTAAGTTCATCAGAAGAAGGAATTAAAACTAGGCTCACCCAGATTTCCACATGCTATTGATAATCAGCTGTTTGGCGGCTATGCCGCAGCTCTACTTTTTTCCAGTTGTCAGTGACCTTGACTGCCTGTGCAAAGGCAGCCTTTCTTCCGTTTGAAGAGATTTCTTGGTTCGTCTGAACTGACCGCTGTCTGGTTCAGGCTTCTGAGGTTCCTCTATGGGGTGACTTTTTGACCACTTCGGGTCCACAAATGGAGCAAATTCAGGCTAAAAGCCCCAAGCCTCAGTCTTTCCAACCTGTCGAGTCACAACACCAAGCTGGGAGTCTCTACAATTTTCTTTTTATTGGGTTTTGCCCCATTTTTAGTGTAAGCTACTCAGTCACATTGTAGCTGTGTAGCCTGTAAAACCTATAAATAAATAAATAAATACAACCCATTCACCACCCAAATTGCATGAGAAACCAATACTTGTTCATACCAAATTTCAAAAGTATATCTGTACTCTTTATTGCTATTCAATTAAGCAGTGCTGTAGACTTCCAATCCCAGTATTTGGAAGCTATGAGTGTCTAAATGGGGAACAACAGGCTTCAGCTGTAGTATAGTTGAGTAGCTTTGAGTTTTGTAGCCCTCTGGTTCTAGAACTATACTATATCTGGTTCTGGATGGGGTTACACTGCCCCATATGCAAGTAGTAGCTGTGGCTAGGAAGGCCATATTGTGCATACCTGTTCCTAAATCAAGGGGCCCTATTCCAATCAAACATGCCATGGTCACATCCTGGTTGAAAAACTGCAATGTGTCCTACAGGGGGCTGCCATTGAAGAGTATCTGTGATCTTCATATGGAGAAAAAGGCAATAATGCAAGCAGTTATATGTGTTTCTGAGAGAACACTTGTTATACGATCTACCCCCTGCTATATAAATGATTATTGACCTTCGGACCTTCCGCTACGTCCTGAAGACTCACTTGTTCCAACAGGCAGGCATGTCATAGCCACGCCCTGGTCCTCCTGTGCTTTTAGAATGGTTTTAAATGTATTTTATTTAATTTTACTACAGATAGACATCATTTTATTGTTTCTCCTTAATCAGGCTCTATGTAATGTTTTTAATAGGTTTTTATTGTTTGGGTCTGTATTGTGTTTTTATGTTGCCTGTGAGCTGCCCTGAGTCCTTCGGGAGAAGGGCGGGGTATAAATAATTTTTTTTTATTATTATTATTATTTTCTGGTGAACACAGCTGCCTGATGTTAAGCTGGAGTTGGCCTTCTCCAATTATCGAGCTCTTTCCAAGAGCCTAGGATGATTGCAGATATCTTCTTAGAATATATTGTTATTGTTATTGTTATTGTTATTCCAATTTTTATACCGCCCTTCTCCCGAAGGACTCAGGGCGGTGTACAGCCAAAATAAAACATAAATATAAATACAACACTAAAAAACCCTTCAAAGAATTACACATTGGCTGCATAAAAATGTAAAATTACAATTAAAATTTAAAACCGATTCACCCTATAAAAGAGGGATCAGGACAGCCCGGCTTGGGTGAATAAAAGCGTCTTTAAGGCCCGACGGAGGGCCCGGAGATCAGCGATGGTCCGTGTTTCTCATGGCCCCCTTCCCATTCGCCCTCTGATTCAGGGGACTCCGAGGGAACAGATAAATCCCCAAGTGGCCTCAGTCACTCCCAGAGAACCCAACGACCGACGTTCAGAGTACTCAACCGCCAGATGACTGCAAATAATTAATATAAATCCTTCCGTCCCCCACCATTCAGTTGGAACTGAAGAAGCTTCTTGGAGGAGAAGCGAAAGGTTTTCAAAAGGAAAAAAAAGAAAGAAAGAAAGAAAGAAAACTCCCTTTCGAAAAACGCCTTTGAGGCTTGGAGGGTGGTCTTGTTGAGAATGTCTGATGAGTCTGGCTGAGGGGCACGTTGTCAAATGGCTGCCTTAAGCTTCCTTTCCGCCTCCTGTCCTTTCTCTCGTTTTAAAAGCTAGCGGTAACTTTTTGATATGTTTTCTCTGTCCCCCCACCCTTTATTTTTACCTTCCCTCTTTTCTACAGGGCTAAATTGGGGCACGGCCTTCTTTCCGGCCAGTATTCGAAACCCCCAGTGAAGTCTGAGCTCATTGAACAGGTGATGAAGGAGCAGCACAAGGTATTTGACCCACCCTATTCAGCTTGATAATCAAGTAGAAGGCGAATGCGAATAACCGTCATTGTTTTAGCAAAGCGTTTGGAGAATTGTCTCTTTGAACATCACAGTCTCAGCAAATGGCTGAATGTCCATTTATAATTTCGGTGCAGGTAGTCTTCAACTTATGACCGGTTGCTTAACGATTGTTGGAAGTCGTGATGAAACTCCTCCCCCATGGTCATGGTCACGTGACCATCTTTTGCCACAGTTTTGGTGAGGACTGGGAGGTCTGATTTTGGGCAAAACCGTGCCCATAGCAAACTGTTAACGGCCTTAATTTCACCAGCACCGTCTTCACTTAAATGGCCACCACCACATAAAGCCGCAACATTGAATCAGTCACATGACCCACTGGTTTCATGATGGTTATGACTTAGGATTATAAAGGACAGGAACCCCCCCCCCCTTAGAGAGATTTTTTGCAAGGCTCAAGAGAGAAATACTTTTTGGGGAATTTCAAAGATTTGAAAATTAGAGGATGTGTTTTTGATGCAACGACACGATAGCTTTGTTCTCATGTTAAGCCACTGCAAGAGAAAATGGCACGCATCTCTCTGAGGGCCCAAGACCACGTCTCTAAAATAGGGCATCCCGATATCAATTAACGACCACGTGAATTTCTGCCAATTTTGACAGGTCATTGAGTACAATAGATGCAATACGTTCCTAATAAGCTTAGCAAACATAACTCTAACAGATACTAACAAAACCACTATCTGCAGGACCGCATTCGACCCAATGATACCTCCCGACGACCGGTACGCTCCCACAGAGCGGGCCTCCTCAGGGTGCTGCCAGTCAAACATTGTCGGCTGGCGACCCCCAGGGGGAGAGCCTTCTCTATGGTGGCACCCATCCTCTGGAACGATTTCCCCCCTGCCATACGATCGATCGCTGACCTCCAGACCTTCCGCCGTGCAAAGAATTCAAAAGGGGGTTTAGACTGAGTTCACTTGTGACTATGTAGAGATTCTAGGCTGATCCCTGTTTTGACTCCGCTCCCAACTTCTGCCACTCTTTCTTCTAGAACAGCGGCCTCCAACCTTGGTGGCTTGATGACTTATGGACAACTTATGGACTTCAACTCTTTGCTTTGAATTGAAGAATTCTGGGAGTTGAAGTCCACAAGTCGTCAAGCCGTCAAGGTTGGAGGCCCTGTTCAAGAGACAGCAATGCTGAGCTAGTCCTGTGCATAAAAACACTGGCCTGGGTTAAGAATAGGAGGCTATTTATGCCTGCCCCATTTTATAAGCTTTGTTTACTTGGAGACAATTGACATAATATTTATATCTAGTTAGCCTCTGAGTTCCAGGCAAGATTTTAATACCCCTAAATATGGAAACTCATTGCAGACCTTCATACTTCACCTCTTACCTCTCTCCCTCTCTCTCTCTTAAGTGGTTTATTTATTTATTTAATTCGGTTTGTATAGCCACTCATCTCAACAAGTGACGCTGGGGATTGTACAAGCATAAAACATTTTTTTTAAAAAAACTCCCATTATACTATATTTCCCAAGAAAATCTAACACGAGATTTTAATTCAACTCCAGAACACCATTTAAAATTATGAAATTTTAATTTGTTGTAACAAGGTCTTTAATTGCTTGGATAGGAAATGACTGTAAATTTCATTTTATAATTTATCCTGTGCTGCTGAATGTTGCTGTCAGTATTCATGGCTTGTAATGATCTGTGTTTTTCTTTAAAATGCTTTAGTACATTCAGTTACATTAATCTATAAAAAATAACTGATTCGGATGCTTGCTTCTCTCTCTCTCTCTCTCTCTCTCTCTGATTCGGATGCTTGTAAATTTCCTAGTTATTTCACTTGGCGCTTTACTTTTTGTTTTTCTTATTTTCCCCCCTCTTTTTGATGCACTTTTTTTCATAGATCTATACAGATGATATATTTGAAAAGGAAAGGTCGCCATGTAACAGATACAAGGGATGCAGTAGCTAAGGAGGGTATTTTTCTTCTGGGAAGAACTACATGGGGAAACAGAGAGACATATTTATGGAGGGCTGCAGTTTTAGATCAGTAGGTTAGTCAGCTGGACTTTGTCTTAAAGGCAAATTTGTGAGTGATTGAATGTCAGGTGAAGAGTTTTTTTAAAAAAGCTCCCTCTGAAAACTCCTCTGCTGGTGTTTTATTTGACCGGGCATTCTTTAAATTTCTTTGCTCTGCTTGTTTGAAGATCCAAAATTGGAAGTCCTAAAAACAGGTCAATGAAAGCATAGCAATTGAAATCAAGGATGTTTAAAGGCCTCCTCGAGAGAGACGTATCTATGCAGATTTTCTCGGTTTCATTTTCTCGGTATGCGAACAGAGGCCAAGCTATAATCCATCGGTCAAACCCTCAGGAGCTTTTGGATTTTAATCCAATCCCCAACAACGGTTCTGTGCGAGCAGCTGGCAATGGCACACAGGTGTGTGCAGCTCCATTTTTGCGAGCGACGTCCATGTGCACCTGCTGCTCCTTAAAATGGAGCACATTCGCTCACCTGTTACTTGCACAAGAGAGAATGTGCATGCATACTCACCAGCCATTTCCAGGACCCGGTTGAAAGCCCCTTGCAGCCCATTGGTGGGCTGCTGCCCACAGGTCAGGGATCCCTGATTTAGAGAAAACCTGGCGCAGAGAAAGATAGTGGGAATGGTCAAGAAACTATAAAATAAGTCTTTTGATGAGAGATTGACGAGGTTGTGATTTTCCGGCTTTGGCAAAAGAGGACTAAGACGTGGATTTGATAACATTCTTTTAAGCATTGGAAAAGGATGTCCTATTCTTTATTGCACTAGGGTGCAGAATGAATTAAAGATACAGGAAGGCAGATTTTCCCTGAATGTTAGAAAGAAAACCTCTCAACAGTGAGAATAATTTAATGGTGGAAATAATTAACTCGAGAGGTATCGGTCTCCTTGTCCCTGGATATTTCCCAGCAAAGTTTATATCATGTCTATCCAACCTTTTGGCTTACCTGATATCATTGAGGAAAGAGGAAATATCTTGGGCCACATATATAATATATATAATATACTTAATGTGTATGAATAACAAACTTCCTTTACTTTTTTTTTAAAAAATGCGATCTTGAGGAGCCACATGTGGCCTGCGGACTGTAGATTGGACACACCTGATCTCGATGGTAATCTGTTCATTGTCTTAATGTGGAATCTCACCCTGGTGGAGTTGATTTCGGTGATATGACTTTAACCAGGACTACGCTACTGATCTTTACAAATTCAGCTAAAGTTGGTTAGGGGCCATCCGATGGTTGGATAGTGAAAGTTTTGCTAATGAACCACTTTCCAAAACGTGGTTAGTCGTCCTTGTAAAGGATCGATCTGTAAATGACAACAGTTTAGCACATTTCCAATTGATTCAATAATGTAGATGGTTCAGAAAGACTTAGGAGAGCATCGGTGTTTATTCTCACAATCAAGATGAATGTTATTCAGTCATGGACAGAATATATATATAGATATAGATATAGATATAAGCTCTCAGCCCGTATAATAGGCCCTGTTATGTTCTTCTACCTGCACAGGAAAAATTACAATTTGGCACTCCG
>JANHFO010001319.1:56332-68653 GCA_032468095.1 Pareas carinatus | reverse complement strand
CTATTCTGAATAATACTATTTATAGGAGGTGGGGTGGGGGGGCACTGAGAATTGGTTTGTAGCACCAAGGGGGTGGTGGACTGAAAAAGTTTGGGAACCACTGGTCTAATGAGTAGGTTGGGAGAAAGTGCAAGTATTCAAATGAGAAATTTAGCAGAATAGTGTCAGTTATATTATTCAGCCCTCAAGTAATGAATAAAAAGCAAACTCCAGCTCCATTTTCACTCTTAACAATGATTAGAATCCCGACTTGGGTTTGTACTTTATACTAGGCCATAACATTTTGATAACTTGTTTGGATGGAGCCCACCAATTATGGTTTTAAATGACAGATATCTATGACAATACCTTTAAAAAGATTGAACAACAATATCTGCCTGTCTGCATGTTTTAGGAATGTCATAGGAGGTGAATAAAAATCCCAAATCCAGTCTAAACCTCTGACTGACTTTGACCAACCATGAATGGCAGATTATTGTTATAAAATTTTTATCCTGCTTTTTAGTATATAACTCTAGGCAACAAACATACCTGATAATTCTGTCTCCTATTTTCTCACAACAAGCCTATGAGGTGGGTTGAGTTGAGTCTAGAGTCACCCAGATGGTTTTCATATATAAGGGAAAATCAGAATTCACAATTCTCCTGGTTTCTAGGCTAGCACTTTAGCCTCTACATCAAACTGGTGTAGCATGATTAGCATGCTGTATTAAATCATGATTAAACAAATCATGGTTTGTACAGTATGTTAAATCGGTTTACAAACCCCACAATAGTTTCAGTTTTCATTGAAGACTGCATGAATGTGAAGAAAACAAGAGAGATTACTGTAGCAATGTATATATAACTACTTCAGAAATTATTATTTTCATCCTGGAAGAGAGTGACAGAAACATGTATTCTTCCACAATCCAATTTTGAATGCTTCTGCCAACCACTCACATTTGTGAAAGTATAGCTTGGAAAAAATCAATAAAATAGACAAGCAAGAAGAAGATTAGTTTGAGAAGAACAGCACCACAGAAGCATGCCTTTTTCTGATTAACCTCATGTTCTGTCTTCAAATACAAGAAGACACAGTAAGGTAAATAGTATCTCTGCACCCTTCCAAAGGGAAAAATATTCTAGAATCAAATTTAGCTTTTTAAACTTTATGTCAAAAGCTCAGTTGCAGCAACAAAAATATTTAAAACAGTAATCCAAGTCTTCCATGAAAGGGTTGTCCTGTTTCCCCCATCTGATGACAGACAGACAGTTGTATTAAATAAAAAGTCTAAAAGGAGTTTCTTGTACTAAATTGAACATCCTTGGGAACTCACATTATGCTAATTGAAATATAGAAGCATAAGGTATATTTATGCAATTGTGCATGAATAGGAATTCCATTTGTATCTTGCCATTCAATAATTAGTAGAAAAACCCAAATAAATAAAAATACTTTCAAAATATCTAACAAGCATCAGTCCCAGAAGAACACTGAAACCTTTCTCAGTTTTGGCATTCATACATGACAGTCATAATACATAATTTTGATACTCTTATTGGAGATAATGTGAGACCTCAAAGGAGGGATCAATCAAATTTTGTATTTCCGAAGAATGTCAACCCTTGGGCTTTAGAGTATTGCTTAGGAGACCAGTGTTAGCTTTCCCATCTTCCTTATGCAAGTTTTTCTACAGCTTGAAAGTGTTCCTTTGTGGCAGTTTCTCTTGCTAATTAGGCTGCTTTGTCTACATCAGTCCTTCTGTGTCAAGGAGAAAAACAAGATGAGTCTGATTAGTTGCGGTACAGAGGTACTTCACAATATGCTGGTACAGAGATAAATCCATAAATTGATTTTAAATATGTTGTCTGTCTCTGCTTAAAATGAACTTTGAAATTAAAAAAATGAATTATTATGGAGCTCTGAAAAGTTTAATCTCTTCATTTTCTCACGCAGAATAATTACCTAAGCTTCAAACGTTCCACTGATTTGTTATATTTCAGTTTGATTAAACAAAACCAAACAAACCATTTTCATACAATGCACTGGTGGAGACAAGGGTTAATCCACTGGTATAATTCTGATTTTCATTAAAATGGCGAGGGAAGTGATTTTTGTAATGTAATTACCTCTTTATAAAACAATGATGAGCAATAAAAATTAGTAGGTAACCTATATGGATTTGTGGCTTGTGTACATCCTTATAAATAATTTTGCCCAATGCTCCTTTATTGTTGCTGTTTGCCAGGGACTACCAGGTTTTCCATAAGAATGATTGTAAATTACAGCTTCTAGACAAGTCAGAAAATTAGCTTGCATGGCAAAAGATTCAGAGACATGACACAACAAAATTAATCTCCTTATGGTAGACAAGAATAAAGACATGTTTTCTTCTTACTCACAGAGTCAGACATATCCTTAAGATATTTCTTCACTGGGGAATCACTATTTTCCAGTCTTTTGCAGTATTTCTACTTAGTGGTCTAAAGGTGATGAGATGTCACTCTTTTAAATGTAGGCAGGAGAAGGAGGCTCAACCTTCCCTATTTATGAAAGTGAAGAAAGTGAATCTATTGCTTGTTGTGGAAATGATTATTGGTTTGTTTGATTGCTTTATCAATGTGAGAACCTGAATTCACAAAGGACACATCTGAAAAGAAATGTCTAGAGAATGAAGTTGTCTTGCAAGTCTGGAGTGGGGTGTAAATATACAGATTTCAAGGTGAATTAGTAAGTGTTGTCTTTTTGTTGCTGGGCTGAAAGTGGACTGCTTGCTGGGCATCATAATCCTACTTAAGAGGTACCCTTAAGAGTCAATGGGAGGGGGGTCATGGCATCCATCTTCAACAATAAGTCCATAAAGGATTTCCAATCTTTTATAAAAGTAGTACTTGTTCTCACTCTAATTAAACAAATCAATTTAGCAATTTCTACAAGTTCTGCCATATTTGCCATCCATTCTTCCATTGTGAGTTCCCAGAATATATTTCTGCATCATGTAGTTTGAAAAGAGATGGTTTCACATGAATACTAAAACTTATTATTTAAAACTATGATATAGAATTTCATAGTTCATTTAGTTAAGAGGCATAACAAAAATAAATGTCTCAAATATAGCAAACATACTTTATTGTTCATTACAGTAATAACCAACTTTTGAAAAATATCTTATATTCAGAATTTTGCACTGAATACATAATTTGTTTCTATGGATAAGCTTCTGCTTTCTATAGTTGCCATCTCTTAAAAAGTAATGATGTTTTCCTCTTATCTGATCAATAATTTATATATATTGAAATCCCTTGAAATAAGGGATAATGATGTTTGGATGTTTTTCTCTCCAACCTTTCTTCTCCTAATCATTTAGAGATTCAGACATTCCTTGGAGAAGAAGATTTTGTTGATTTGTATTGAAGCATTGTCCGCTAACATCCTATGGGCTTATCATTATAAATCTTCCTGCTATGGTGTTTGTACTTTAAATGTGGTTTGGTGTTTTTTTTAATAGAATACAGCACTGTAGGAAACAAGACAGCCTGCTTTTTAACAAACTGTTGTTGTTTTTAATATACTCACAAGGATGAATATTTAAAAAACAACTACTGCTGTTTCACTTATGTGTTAACTGTTATTTCAAAGCAAGAAGATTTAGAAATGAATTTAACATGAGTTATTTGAGCAGCAAACAACCTTAAACATTTAGGTTTTGATACTTCTCTTATTGAATTTCTCAATCCCAGGCTTTTAGTTTATACCTTCTACTTTATTGCAGTAATAGTTTTGTCAATTTTAGCTGTCTTATGTCCAGATTTCTTGATTATTTTTGTGGAATAATGAGTGGCAAATAGGGTGAAGAAACTGATCTTAGCAATTTATTTGCTCTTAGTTCCTCTTTGTTACTGATGAAGCTGGATTTACCTTTTTTGCAAAGGAAAGAAAAATTTAGCCAGTCAATTCAATGTCATTTCATTAGAGGAGAAACCTATACAACTAGAATTGTCCTTTTTTTCACAGATCTAATGAGTAGCAGAATTCTCTGGCTGAATATGAATCACTGTTATTAATATTCATTGACATTAAATCTGCCAGTAGTGGTGGCCAAGACCACATAAATGACATTCAATGTGTTTACTGTATAATATGTGTTTAGCCATCTGGGAAATGTGTGTGTTACAGTTGTTTTCTAGAGTGGGTATTATTTGCCTTTCTGAACTTTACAGCTGATTAGGCTAGAAATACCAACTTTATAAGAAACTAAATGTTGATTGACACATGAGACCATTATTGACTATTGTTTAAATTAATACACATTAAAAACTTCCTTCTCAGTTCATATTTATACTTCAGGCTAGCAACATTTAACCATCTAGGAAAACAATACACATTAGGAAAGCTGCCACAATAAAGGAAATTTATCACATCTATTCAAAAAACTTTGAATACATTTATTAAGTGGCAGAAATTTTTGTTATCTCTAAGAGCCACTGAAAAGGCTGCAGAAATAAGCTCCTGGTGAGGCTGACAGTATGGGTAAGTGGTTGGAATGATTTACTTTGTGGCCTATCTATTGTCCCAGTGCTGCTTCTAGGGAAAATGACTTTGGAACTTGATTTCAATAAGACGCTGTAAGCCACAAAATGACGTGTTTCTGGATTCTGGATTCTGAATTCTGAATTCTACAGCAGTGGTTGGTGTTCAAACTATTAAAATTTAAAGTATAGTATTTGCTTACACTATGTTCAGTGGATAAATCCATGGAGAATTAAAACAATGAGATCATACCTGGTGACTGCACATCCACCTTCCATACAATTATCTGACTTTGTTATAGAATTTTAAATTTGATGGAGAATTGGCTTGCCTCAAATTAGTATTCTGAAAATAGATGTAAACCTAGCTAGGATCCTGACCTTTTCTTTCATGTTTATAATGACTAAACAAGATGTTCTAACAGAATAAGTGCTGGAAACATCTGCCTCATGACTGAATTCTCACTCCTGGTGACAAAGCTGTGGGTGGCATGGGTAGATTGTTTGGAACTGCAGCTCATAAAGGTGTAATCTTCTTTGGAAATTTTCCTTCCTCCAGGGATGATTTTTATAAAGCTGCCACTAGCCATTCCATGCAAAGGGAACATTTAGAAGTGACTCTGTACATTTTACTATCGGAAGTTATGACTGTAGAATAAGCAAATCCAGACAATTTCAAAACTACAGGAACTTACTGGCACATCAAAGAGACTATAACTCAGGATACTATACATGCCTACTCTTGACTCAGTCTGCTTCAATTAAAAACATTCATCTGATATCTTAACAAAGCAATCTATGCAATTTTATTAGCAATAGCAAGAACAGAAACAGATCATGCCAAACCAAAAAGATAAATCATAGTGTTATCAGAATATCTGAAGTGTCTAATTTGTTTTCAACAAAGAATTTTTTAAGATCAAACTATTTTTAACCATATTTATAGACATAACGTAAGTCAGTCATACCTTCAGAGATTTCTAAGAAAATATGCTTCAATAACATATCATTATAATTAGTGAGGAATAATGTAAACTCTGTTTCTCATGCACCTACAACTGTTATAATCTCCCCAAAATTGAGAGGCCATTCTCAAATATCTACCCAAATATCATTTCTGAACTGAAAAACTCTGGGCTACCTCAAGGTGACATCAGAGTTTTCTGCATATTTTTGCTACTATTTAGTGGAGTAGAAAGGCAGCAGTTATCAAAGTAAATTTCCATACGAGGTATCCACCAAAAGACCATGCTCCAATTGAGAAATTCATTCAATATTGGATCCTCAAAATTTTTAATTCTTAAAAACTTATTTTGGAGTATTTTAGCTGATAATCTTCCTAAATTCTAAATATATTGAGCCATGTAGTAGGGCTGTATTACTATCATCCTTCTCATCTTTTCTGCTACTTTTTTCTAATAATATCTTATGATTATAAATACATACTATCACTGTCCTTCGGACCTTCCGTTGTGCCCTGAAGATCTATTTATTCGAACAGGCTGGCTTGGCCCAGCTTTGTTTTAATTTGGGTTGAAATTGGTTTTTAAATATTTTAACGGAATTTTACTGTTTTGGATGGATGTTATTTTCTACTGTTTTTCCCATCATTTTAATTCGGCCATATATAATGCTCTTAATCGGTTTTATTCTGTCCTTTGTTTGTATTGTGTTTTTATCTGACCTGTTAGCCGCCCTGAGTCCTTTGCTAGAAGTGTGGCGTACAAATGTTGTTGTTGTTGTTGTTGTTGTTGTTGTTGTGCTACTTTGTTGTTTGTATGTACACTGAGAGCATCTGCAGAGGACACAAATTCATTGTGTTTCTACTTGAACAATAAAATCTATTCTATTCTATTATATGCATGGTTGTACAAATGAAGTGCATATGACTGGTGCTTTGCACTAAAAAAAATCTGCTTTAAAAGAAAGTATATCTTGAAACTGAAATAACTATTTGGGAAGAGGTGAGGTGGGAAAGAATCTTCATTTTCTTCTTTTTTTACTTCAGGCACTTTATCTCAATCTTTGTGTTTTTAACTAATATTTTAATCCTTTCTTTTTTTCTGAGTTTTTGAGCCCTCCATGTACCTTGTCAGCTGCTGTCATTTTATAATTTTGAGCCCTCCATGTACCTTGTCAGCTTCTGTCATTTTATAATTTGAATTCTCATTCTCTTTTGAATGGAATCCAAGAACCCACAATGCCATATTCACACATGATATTTACATGTGATTCTTACACGTGTATAGAAAAAGAAAATAGCTTTGATTGCCCCCTGAATTTGCCCCAGAAGCAGATAACAGGCTGTATCCATATATGTTCTAAATGTTTTAAAACCAAACAGCAGAATAGTATGGGAGTTTGCACTCCGCAGAGTCCTCTAAAGCCCAGAAAGCACCTAGGAAAGAGATAATATCATTGGAACAGAATGTTGTCAAAAAATAAACAGTCTCCTGCTACTAAACTAAAGCCTGGAGAGGTGACGTTGCTTGCAAAAATACACACAAGCAGCAAGCTATTTTCTGACATTTTCAAAGTAGGAGGCAATAGTCTTACATTCTGCTTCATTCACTCTGCTTTTTATTGTAGTAGAATAGAAAGCAAAAACATTATTTTGCAAAACACACGGTGCTTCACTGGTTTCTGGATTGATTTACCTCACGTAGTTACCTGGCTTTCATTCCCGCACAATACTTGCAAGCATGGTTTCTCTCACTATCGATAATATAGAATCTTGTTCAGGAATTCAAATAGACATGCTTTAAAATTCTAAATTACTCACTTTCACAGAGTTTTCTAAGACAATGCAGACAATAATGACAGAAGTAGATTGTGATCCAAAGAGCAGTACTACTATCATCCAATCAGGATACCAAAACATCATGTTCTAGGAAAAGAAACAGGTCTTGACAGTCTTTATACGTCAAGAGGAAGGTTGTTCCATAAGATAGAAGATGTGAGACCTGGTCCGACAAAATGAAATGTTTCAATGAAGTAGAGTAAACCTTCTCTATCAGAGCATGTGGGGAGGGCAGATACTCTGGAAAGAAGGTGGCCTTTCAAGAAACCAAATTCTATGTCATGCCGGGCTTAGAGAAAAATATCTATCACCTTGAACTACACTCAGGTGTAGTTGGAAGCCAATGCCATTCCCAGAGGATTGGTGTTACATGGGCATAGCAAGAAGAATCAATAAGTACCACCGTAACTTGAAATTCAGACCACAAAATCTTATTCTCAAGATTCTATTCAGATGACAACTTTTATTTTTCACATCTGTGTCCCATTCCAATTTTACATCAAATAAATTGTGTTTGTGTTGTTATGTTTACAGTGCAAGTTGGAGTTTCATGCCTGTACATCTGGCAAAAACATTATAGCTCGATGTGAAGGGCCTTGCCCATGCCTTCCAGGACAAGAGAGTCCAAAGTACAGGACTGAAAAAACTGGTGAGTTTATCTATTCACTTAAGTATCAAATTTCTCAGTGAATTTTACTATCCTGGTATTCTAGCAGACCAGTCCCATGCATATTTGATAAAAAGTGGGATCCACCAAACTCATTATTGTTTCCCAGAAAATAATAGGATTGCCATTTATGAATTGATTTGATAACACAATGGATATTTGGTTTGCCACCGTAATGGTAATTGCTCTTTTTGTTGGAATTAAGGAAAATGGAATTAAGGAAAGATTGTTAACCAAGGCAGTATTCCAGATGCAACAATAAATATAGAATGACTCTTGGAGCCCTGCAGCTGACTTATTAAATGTTAATGCAAGTTCATGTTAAGGGCAGTGCAAAATAAACACTTGACAATACTTTGTACATCATCTTGTTAGTGAGAAACTGAGAAGTGGGCAATAGAAAACAAAAAAATATAACTGCTTATTTCTGGATTCTTTGATGAAATATTTGAAGACTTTTGGTCAATAGTCTCATCTTGGATTTCTGGTTAGCATGTCAAATAGATTTTATCTGCCAATGATTACACCTAATTTCTCAGTTGATAGAGATCAAAGCAAAATGCTCCTGGATGAGCTAATTTAGTGCTAGTTACTACCTCCATTCCTACCCAGTCTGGCTGACTGTGTGATAAACCATAATAATCTTATGATGTTGAGAACCATGCTGGCACTTTGTATCCTACTAGAATGGCCACCCATGCCAGACAGGTCTTAGCACACTATATATCAACTTATTTAATATGGTAAGAAAACAGAAAAAATCAAATTACAGCAAGAAGAGGTTTTTTTACAAGCCGGCAAAGAAAGGGAGTCTCAGATGGCCATTTCTAGTTTATTTGCCTTCATCAATGAGATATACCATCTGATGGGATTCGAACCTGAGCTGGATTACATTGAGCCAGAGAGAGTTCTTCCTCTCTCTGTCTGCTTGCACCAGGGAATCTAGCCCCTAGTTTGGGGCTGAAGGGCAAAAGGGAGTAGGCTTACTCCCTTCTGTAATCAGAAAAAGGCAGGTGACTCATAAAAAAAGCCTAAAGAATCTTATGTTGAATTGGTCTTCACTTGAGTCCAACAAGAACAGAATCAGATGTTAGTTCTTGGCTATCTGTCAAAAAACAGGGCAGAAGGACTTAGGAGAAATGGTTCAGTAAGCATGGGCTAGTCTCATCGTTCTTCTAAACAACAACAGACTGGAAGTCATCTGGAATATGGGGGGAACCACATTCCAGAGGGCAGGTACTATTACAGAGAAGGTTTGCTTCGAGTCCCAGTAGATGAGAATCCAGAGCATACCAACTCTGCAGGATTGAATTAGCTTGGCAGACATTATGGGAGACAGATGGTCCCTCAGAGTTTTACAGGTAACAATCAGCATCTTGAATCTCACCTGGAAGCAAGTTTGCACCTGATACAACTTGTTGAACAGAGGTATGCCCATTACTGCTTTCATCACCACATTCTGAACCTGTTGAAGCTTCCAACTGATCTTCAAGGGAATCCCCATGCAGAAATTGTTACAGTAGTCAAGTAGTACAGCAGTCAGGCCATGAGTTGACTAAGGCATGAGTGACTGGTAAACCTAGGGAGACCTCAAGATTGCATGAAGAAGATTAAATGAGGAAATGCTATTTGGTCCAAGATCAAATATGGAATATCCCCATATTTGAGTGGCCCAAACACCGACAGCCAATCAAAAATTAGCATTGCTTAAAACTATGTCTATAAAACAGACTAAGGAGACCTTTTTTATTAAAATACTTATTTCATTCACTTCATTCATGTTATCAGGTCAATTAAAATTACATTTTTCAGCTGCAGATATAAAAATCAACATGCAATTGGGATGCATCATTCATAACTTTCATCAGAATTTTCACAATCATGCATGTGTGCACACATACACACTTTTTAAGAAACAGTTTAGGTAATATCATCACATATATTTCATAGATGAACCATTACTGATAAAGAATGCAGGTCGAGTGATGTACACACTTAGCCTCTGATAATATATTATTTCTATAACCTTTAATGTGCCCTTATCAGAAGTAGTACCATATTAATAAATTCCCAGTGACATTTTAAGCTCAGACAACAGAATAAATTGTAATAACTGTGAGGCTGATAAACTAAATTTGACAGCATGTATGCATTCAGCAGGGCAATCTTTTGTTTTGACTGGATCTCTGATTCAGCTAATGCTGCTGAATAGAGGGTTTGATTGCTACAAGAACACAGTAGAGTATTACAAAAACTCTTTTTGGTCTTTAGATGTTTGAGGCAATGACGGTTTTGAAATGGAATTTCCGGTTCTTATGTTACTGTACCCTAATGGGTAAATGTTTATAATTGATTTGCTATCTGTATGAGTACTACTTATCTTCCTTTTCCAAAGAGAATGTCAGGTTTTCTTCACATCGCAATAAAGGACAGCAGGACTTCTTCCCTACTTTTGGCATAGAAGTCTTAAACAAATTTATTCTCCTGACTAGAAAGAAGCAAAATAGGCCAATAACAACCAAGACTAGCATTAATGCTGTACCTCACCTCCTACTAATTATTATTTCCTCCCATAATTACCAGAATCAATCTTGTTAGTGTTACAATCTCAACTCACCAGACTTCCTGGAGGTGGCAGGATCAAAACTCCCTCCAGTTTACGTGGGTTGGGCTGTAAGAGAAAAAGAGCAGTTTATTATGATTGGCTAAAGCGCACTTGAAGCGTTAAGTTAAAAAGGCAGCAGCGGGGTTTTGCTGCTGCTGGTAGGTTTTTGGGAGTATTCTGAGAAGTTAATAAAGTTCAGTTGTTTCAAAGCTCTTCAGCGTCATGCCTCGTTATTGTGACTATATGTTTCAGTTAGTTGTTACATAATTCTTACTTTCCAAATTCTACCATTCTATTATTGTGATTTGAGCTATGCAAAATTTCCTCTTCCAATCTTTTGGCTTAATAAAGAGGAATGTGGAATAAGCATAGATGAAGAAAATAATGACGAAGAAGGTACTTATGCATTACCTCCTCCTCTACAGCAGCACACCAATGTCTTAACATGCAAGCATGTTATATTATCTTAATGATACATATATAGTTTTAGATATATTTCATAAGGTTTTCTTCAGAATATAAACACTACATGACAAGTGATTTGGTATTCTCTCTGCCTGTCTATTAGACATATTTTATTGCTATTTATTGGTGCTCTCCTAATAATAGAAAAAAACATCTTAAGCCTATCTCAATAAGTGTGTCAGTTGCACTTTCTTCCATAATGTGACATTATTATTATGGCTTGTCACATAATCAGGCAATTGTTTAGACTGGATTTGGCATTTTTATCTGCCAATCGAGTCCTTCTCAAAAACCTAGGGTAGGCAGATATTCTTGTTTGTTGGGGTTTAAGGGATGATGATGATGATGATGATGATGATGATGATGATGATGATGATTTGTCACACAGTCAGCCAGATGTTAATCCTGAATTTGGAATTTGAATTCATATATCAGGTTCTTCCCAAGAACCTGGGATAGACAGATGTCGATGTTTGATGATGTTAAAGATGCTGTGCAGGATAGAAGATGCTTCAAGTAAAGCTTATCTTTGCAATTGACTTATGTTGATTTAATCAATGCTAATTGAATGTTCAAGTGATGCTCCAGATGTTTTGGGATTGAAACCTATGCATCTATTACTATTAATGCCATCTTTGTGTTCTTTGGTCACCATTGTTCTACGTCTATTTGAATTTCGCTATTTTTTTTAGTTTTGTCTCTTTTATTCTGTTATTTTTATAAATATATATTTACAGCAAAGTCACATCTGCCAGTTCTTTAGCTGGTATTGATCTTCATATCCATCAAGTTCTTCCTAAGATTTTAGGATATCATAATGTACTGACAAAGTATATTTGTATATCCGTGCAGTGTAGCCTTCTATTCTATATATCCTTTTAGTTCAAATACTTAATCATTCAATAGAACAAAACTTTAAATTTTATATTCAGTTCTTCATTTTATGATATTTTTATCTGTCCATTTTTTCCCATAATTTCCACGTTTGTAACTGTCTTTTGCCTGCATTTTTAAAATTACTCCCTTTCTCTCTGCTCATTTTCTTCCAAGTTTCCTTAAGTTTCTCCATTGATATCTACATTTCTTTAAGGCTGTTTTGTGGACTGGTTTCTCTTGCTTGCTTCTTCTAGTTTCCATGGGGGTGGATGACGCTCTCTCTTTAAAAGTCCTTAGAACCTCCTTTTCCCTTTTAGTTTATGATTAAAAGTATTAAATGAGCCTGAAATTTAAAAGGGGAGCAATAAAAACGATATCCAATAAATAATTAAAATC
>JANHFO010001319.1:33297-44962 GCA_032468095.1 Pareas carinatus | reverse complement strand
AACAGTGCTCCTTGCGCCTTAGGCTTTCAGGCATGCCGACCACATGACCATGGGGACGTCATCAGACAGCGCAGGCTCTTCGGCTCTGAAATGAAGATGACCCCGACCCCTAAAGTCAGATCGACCAGCACACATGTACGGGGGGGGGGACCTTTAAAATGTGATTGGCTATCTGATCTACTCATATAATTTCTGTCACCACTAAACAGAACAAAAATCCATCAATCCATTTCAGTTTCATGGCAGCTTCCCATAATCCTGGCACCTTCAATCCTGACTGTTTGGAACCATTACCCTTTGAGCCTCTCAGATTATTTTTCTAGCAGATAATACTCAACATGCTGTGTGAAACGAATTATTATGAATACAGTTAAATCATAACTAATTTGCATTTATTGCATTTTTAATGTCATGTTCTTGTGTTGTTTTTGCAAGTCCTATTTCTTCTTCAACTCTTTTCCCTCTGAATAAATTATTTAACTCAATTATATATATATATATATATATTAAAAATCACACTAATTTTTCTCTTGTATGCCTGGAGAGGAGAAGACATCATGATGGCCTTCACACTCTTTATATCATTCACAGTATTTCATTAAATTTTGTGTCTTCTGTGCTTTTGGAAGGTAAATCCAGAACTTGATGCGGCTGACTATTTCATGAGCCAAGTTTATGAGAGCAAGAAGCTTCACAATTCTCTATCAATATAGACTATTCAAGCTAGAATCAGAATATGAAGGTAGTCTATTATGATTTGAAGATTAACAATAGTGAGCAATAGCATTTAGGCTTATATACCACCCCATAGTACTTTACAGCACTCTGTGGGCAGTTTACAATGTAGAAGCATTATTTGCATATTGATTCCAACATTCTTAGTCCTCATTTTACCAACCTTTGGAAGAATGGAAGGTTGAGTGAACCTTGAGGCCCTTCAGGATTAAGCACCAGACTGTGGACAGAGTTTGCCTGCAATACTGCACTTTAAGCACTGTGACATCAGATTAGCAGAACTCTTATTAATAAATCTCCCAGGAAGGCAAGTTTTCCTCTCCCAATTCCATGACATCTGGAATGAAGAGAACTTAAGTTTCCTTCATTTGTTAGTAGTCAATTGGAAGATCAATGAATCTTATATTTTAATGCAACTTCATAGATCTTCATTGAGATGCTTATTTCAATTATGATGTTTTAACAATTGAATCTATTCCCCAGGCCTTGGAATATTTTATGCATCAACTCGGCAGCCTCAGGCTCTGAAAATATGGTCTGAATAAAAATAAATTTTAAGAAGCTTAATAAAGGCAATTGATGAGATGTGCCTTGCCAGATAGTATCTGATAATTTTGTAGGCAATGACAATTTTCTTTTTTTAGAAGAGTTTGAAGACAAAACAATTATAGGCATGAGTCAGACAAATGTGCAGAAAGTTGAATAACAATACAGAATCCAAAGCAGTGAGTACAATGTTGAATTATCCATAGAGCTTTGCCTTAATCAAGTATATTATAGTAGATATTCAAAATAATCTTTCATTAACTTCAAAAAGTCCTGCTTAAGTCAGAATCTTTGTTCAGGAATTTTCTCTAATTCTAACCTCAGTGGATATGTGTTTATCAAAGACATACTGACAGAAAATGGTTGTTCCATTTTTTATCTGAGAAATAACCTTATCTATATGCTTTCTTTAATCTTAATTTTGAAATGACAGAAATTAGGGTTTTCGCTGACATAATAGTTTTATGAAATAGTTGCTTTCTTGTTTGCAGGACATTGATTCACATATAGAGGTCTCCATAGAATTAACAAGCCATTAAGTTCAGGATAAGTATGTATAGAATTTAAACTATACAGACACCTTTTTTCCTAATAAAATGCAGTTGTTTAACTTACTGTTAGCAATTATTTGTAAAAGGAAAATTGCTTTTAGTTCAAAACTTTGAAATACTGTTAATGCCATTTTTATATTTAAAAAAATGTAAACAGCCAAGGGATTGACAAAGTGAAGTTCTCTATGAAAGGAACTCATTTGGCTGTCTATAATGTGAAAGAATCCTATAATGTGAGAAAAGAAGCATAATGAATGTAATAGTCTATGTAAACTAAAGAAAATTGCTTTAAGAGATGGAAGTAGGCTTGAAAAACCATTGCAAGAGAAATATTGAAGTATAATATTTGAATATTAGAAAATTCTACTTCACTTGTCTCATTAGAACATAGGTTCATTAGAACAGAGTAGTTGATGTTACCATATTCCTGATCACTTATTAAGATCCAAAATATTATGAATCAGTCAAAAACCCTGTAGAGTCACCCAATAGGACAACATATAAATTATGATAAATGAATAAGTAAATGCTCAAATTATTATTTACGGACAACGTTTACTGAATCAGCACTGGTTGAAATTATTCTAGCTTCTGGATGGTGAATTTGGTCTTGGAAAACACTGGGATTCAGTGCATGTCAAGACAACTAAATTCATTTAGATAGGTTTTTGAGAAGATCTATCACTGATTTGCAAGCCAAATTTATTATAACATGAGCTACAGTACTAGTAAAAGCTAGCTTTTAACACCTCTGTTGATGTTTTGATAGTTAAGGCAAGGGAATGGTTAGCACATGTGAAACTAGAAGTCCTGGATCTCTGCCTTGGGCCAGAGACTAACAAAAGGCTTCCAGGAAGAGCAGTCATACTCTCATTTTTCTCTTGCTGTTGATGCTGCTATTGCTTTTACTGGCAAAGTCATACTCCACTCTTTGACACAAGGGAAAAAAGGAAAAACTGAAGGAAGTTGTTGTCATTGGTTCTTAATGCTGCAGTCAATGTCACTATGATATTTTGAATAAAATCTCCATGTACTGCATTATTAAATATTTCAATTATAATTTGAAAGATGAATATCAATAAAAGTAACACAGGCAGCAAGTATCAAAATAGCACTTCAAAGGAAGTGAAATGTATGTAATAACATTATAGTAAACCTTCAATCATTTTCAATTCAAAATCTAGTAAAGTTCTCAAAAATAATGCAAATTGCATCCATCGGTATAGATTTCAGGATTTTAGTGTTTGAAGTTGTAATGTTTTGTAGTTGTGAAAATGAATGGCTCTGTTCGTATATACGTTTTTAGCATTTTTCTTGAAATAAGTTGTATGCATATATACTTCTTTGGATTAATACTTCTTTGAATCTTGTGTAATGAAATGTGAGGATATTCACATGGCCCTAAGCAAGTGAAAACAGATTTTTTAACCAAATGTAAGAAACTAAAAGCTGATATTGCATTTCCACATAAAGCACATTTATTGGTTATAAAGAAAATAAGAGGAGATTTCAGGGCTTTGCAAAATAAACAAACAAAGAAATTGCCATTAAGTTATGGCAATACTAACATGGGTTTTTTTCCCCAAAACTCACTCTTCATTTGATATACAGTCTTTTTATGTATCAGACAAGCAATTTATTGTTGAGAGTCTCAACTGAAGACCTGTATATAAATATAGACTGCATGCATTCGTGAATATGCTTAGTTTCTGTTTGTTTCCTACTGTTTGGTACACAAATTTTATATGTTAATAATCTAATTGTATGACAAGACTTGAATATCAAGTATAAGTTCAATGAAGCAGTGGGACCAATTGTCCAGGGAGGGTTGCCTTTATGCTGAGCAGCCATCTCTTGTATTTTAATGTGGATTCCTGGTTTGAGCGGAGATTTGGGCTCAACTATGTAAAGAAATTCTGCCAGGCATGCTCCTAGGCATAAGAGTATGTGAACTTAAGAGATGTGTTCTTTTTCCTTTTCTCTTTCTTTTTGTGCATGTTCAATAAAACAATAAAATATGCAAAGCCCACGTGGTAAAATCAATGTATTACAGAATAACAGGGTTGGAAAGGACCTTAGAGATCTTCCTGCTCAAGCTGGAGACCCTATACCATTTGAATAAAATGGCTCTCCAATCTCTTCTTAAAAACCTGCAGTGATGGAGCACCCAGAACTTCTGAAAGCAAGTCATTCATTCCCCTGATTGATTGTTCTAACTGTCAGAAAATTTCTCCTTATTTCTAGGTTGAATCTCTTCTTGATTAGTTTCCATCCATTGCTTCTTGTCCTTCCTTCGGGTGTTTTGGAGAATAGGTTGACCTATTTTTCTTTGTGACAGTCCCATAGATATTGGAAGGTTGCTATCATGTCACCCCTAGTCCTTCTTTTCAATAGACATGCCCAGTTCCTACAACTATTCTTCATATAATATGAAACAGTAGTATGTTTCAGTATATAACAAGGACAAAATAAAACATGGCAAATACTTCAGCCAGAAAACTATCCAGGAGCTAATTCGCCACACATCACAGCATTGTGTAAATATTTTGATTGGCAGAAAGAAGAGCCAAATTATTTCTTAAACTGTTATGGAAATGGACAGAGTAAACATATATATCAATAAGATCAAAAGCACTGTCATTTTTGCTCAACACAAGCCTGTCATCTGACCAAACTTCTGGACTATGAATTCGTGGATGTTATAGTGCAATGGCATAAAATAGTAAGAATCCTCATTCTTTTCAGATTCTCTTGTCAAAATTATCACTTCACTTCAATTTAAAACTGAAGCAGAAGAGAGGAGAAGTGACCGTTGCTAATCTCCAAGACAGCAACACAAAAGGCACAAAAAGACTTTCCAAAAGACTTTTGTTTAGCTCTCCTTCAAGTTGAAGCAGCTTCAGCTAATACAACTAGATATGGTACAGCTGTATTGCTTTGACATATTCTGACAAATTGCTGTTTGTCGGAACTTCATGCCTGGGGCACTGTTTGTGTTGTGCCATTAAAGAGGTCTCAGATTCAGATAACCAGTCATCACAGAGTCCAGATTTTGGCTGTAGTAACGTTAATAGAAGTATGTACCTTGAGAATCGGAGCGATTGCCAGTTTCTCGCATCATAATGAACTTCTGGACATAAATTGAAGACGGAATCAGTCACTTTTATGCATGCTATACCTCAATAATTCAGCATAGAATGGTAAAAGAATGATTGCCTCTTCCAAAAAAGAGCTCCTCCTGCCTTTAGGTCTTTCTCTAAGGGAGAAACATGAAAATGATAGAACCAAAATTAAACATTAATATTAGAAGCTAGGTTGACAATAAAAAGAATGGAAGAGATCATAATCTTGTCACCTGGAAAATGATGATGTGAAGAATCTCATAGCCTGAGACAATCTTCTCCTACCTGAGGTAGATGCAGTTGAAGCATTCCTAATAAATAAGTAACTCAGCTTTGCTTGAAAATCTTCTTTCACCCTGTTAAAGAACTTTCTTCCACCTGCATCTACTTTTCAAACTGCTCAAATTTCTAGAATTTTTTTCTAAACATTCAGTTGGGATTTGCTTCCTGTAACTTAAAAATGTTACTTTGCAATAAGAGATGGCATTCGAGTACTGTGCTTTCTTCTCAGACCTAAAGCTTGAGCAAAGTGAAACATATCCAGTTCCTACAGGCTTTCTTCCTAGGACATATTTTCCAATGCTCTGATCAACCTTACTGTCCTCTGAGCCCCTTTCTAATTTGTGTGAACCCTTCTTTATGTCCATCCTTAAGACTAGGTGCTCAAGGATGAACATGGGCTCTAAACGGCTTGATCGGTAGAGAAAAAAGTAGAATTATTCCTTCCCTTAATTTGCACACAACTCTTCTAGAGATACAGGAATTATATTTTATTTTTTAACATCCATGTCAGATTGCCCATTAGTATTAGCATTCTAATTATCTCAAATAACAGATTAAAATTGATTCTTAGAGTATTTTTAGGATAATAGGGTCCTTTGTTGGATAATTTTATAGGGCCTAAAAGATTGTTGTAGTATTTTAAATTTTTAAAAAGCCTGTCAATTTAGTACCCTCTCTGCAGTTGTGTCATATCTATTGGACTTTAAAACTTTTCTCCATATTTGCATTTTGAGCAAATATTGCTATCCAGCTCCATGGAATAATTGATATTGGCTTTCTGTCTCACTATTTCTGCAGCTGACTTTCCACTGTGGGAAAGAATGATTGGAGCAATGAAAGCTGAAGTGACACTTTGGCTGCCAATTCATTCTTTGAGTTTATCAAGTTATTGCTATTGGAGGAAAAAACGACTTTCTGGAGAATATGGGGAAAGTAAAGGAAAAAAATCACAAGTGACCATATAGAAAAAGCACATTGTTTTCATCTCTTTTATTAACCATTTTTATTGTCATCATTTTTGTTGGCAGCAGAAAGTGACATGATTCACTGGTAACCAGGTCTTTTGTATTTGTTTAAACCATTCTAGAAATCCAGATTTATTTTTTAAAAATGCTTATTTCCTCGAGGAAGCAAGCAGAGGGTTCTATCTGACCAGCCTAGAATGCCAACTTCTAACAGGATTTAATGAGGCTTTACTATGGACCTGAAGTATTAAAAATGCCCTTAGTAGTAGGTCAAGATACAAAGAAATACTCAGGAGAAATCAAGCAGACCCGGGGCTACAATATTGAACATTGCCGGAAGACCTGTATTTGAGTTTTCAAAGATGCTTAAAGGAGCTATGTATTTCTTGGAAACTGGGTCACATTTTGCTTTGAAAATCTTAGCCTTAATGAATTAGTTTGTAGTATAAAAGTATTATTAGAAACATTAGAAACTCAACACAAACATATACATAATGATGTTTCGACCTGACGCAACTTTGACTGAGGGTAATCTTTCCTTGTCAGTTGGTGACCTGATGCTACATAACTGGGCCTACATATTTAAATATTTGCTAAGCACTGAGATCCTGTGCTTCTACCCTGATATATTACTAGTCCTTTGCAGTCAGACAGATGATGAACACACACATACACCACCACCACCCCATTGTAATGGTATTGAGGCTGTAATGAGAATGGTAGATAAAAGGATGAATGGAGGAACTCACAGAAAACAGGCCTCTTATTTAGGGTTGTGAAACTTTTAAATGTCATATGTTCAGAAAACAAATTGCAATGCTACTTAGCCAGATTCAAGTGGCCATGATCATAATGTCAGCTGCTTCACCAGGCAGGCCACTGAAATATGCAGTGTTTAATGGTTTTGATGTAAATAATGTAAATCATCTGTGCAGGATCCAAAATATAAACTAAATCAGATGTGATATATATAGAGACAGTTGAATGTCATAGTTATTTGTTGTATGGATGCCTCTTTTGTGGCCACTGTAGAGATTGAAGTAATGGTAGATGGATACAGTCACATATTGCAATCTGAAGTTGCAACAAGAAAAGACCATACCTTTCCACCAACATTGGCAGGGCAAGTTTCTATGTATAAGCAGGAAGCAACCCACACACTCACTTGCACTGATTATATTACCTAGTCAATGAAACATCTGGAATAATTTTGAGCTTGTTTGCATTGCAATTCATGGAGCCTTTTGGGCTAGTAGGGTAGATAGCAAAGTTAGATTGATTGATTATGTGTAATCAAGGTGTTATCTACACTTAGTGACCACACAGATAGATTTTTCTCCTTAACAATCTGTCCCTAACCTGTGCTTTTAGTTTTTTCAATGATACACCTATTACCACTATCTGATTCCTTCCACTTTGCTTCTAGTCATTGTCTTCTCATTGCTTCCGCCTTTCCTAGCATTAAAGGCTTCTCTATCTCTTTGCATAGTGTGACTAAAGTAGGGGAAATTGTGTTTCTTTTTTGTGATGATCCATTGATTTGTTTTCTTGCTTGTCAGTGCTGTTCTCAGAAGTCTCTAACAGCAAACTTCAAAAGTAAATATTCTTCCTATCCTGTTTCTTTAAATTCACTTCCATGGAGTATCACAAGAATTCGCTTCCACAGAGTATCATAGAAAATACTATGACTTGCATAATTCTGATTTTTGTTGCTTTAGACACATTATGACATTGGGATATATTTCCCAGGGCTACATGGCTGCTCTACCAAGTACTAGTTTGTGACCTATTTCTTAACTGTTTGCTGTTGATTATAAAAGCAGAATATATTCACCACTTTGATATCTTCATTGTGAATTCTATCTGTTGATTGTTCTACCTGTTATCATTAGTTTGGTTTTCTTTATATTTAATTTTAGTTCATTTTTTCATTTTGCTCCATATCTTTTATTAATAGAGCTTGCAGATCTTTTGCATTTTCAGCTATCAGGGTATATATGCATATTGCAGGTTATATTCCAATTATAAAACCATGTTTATCTTTTTCCAAATACAGCTTCTTCTAATATATATTGAGTATGTAGTTGAATAAATAAGGAAAAAGTATACAGCCTTGCCATTCTTCTTTGTCATTTTTTTTCACAGTGTTCTGATTCATACTTTTATCCTCAGGCTCCCATTTTAAAACTAGATTAACTAGACTTACAGCCAGAGTGGTATCATGTACTAACATCCATTCTGAAAAGATGTCATAAATGAGCACAGAAAGTAGATGTCTCCAGAGTTATCTTCGCTAGAATTTCAACACTGGAATTGAAATTTTGAAAGGATTTAATAAGAGTAAATTTGGTATATTTTCACAGCACTATCAAAAAATTATGTAGTGTTAATCTGCAAAAAAGAAAAAGAAAAAATTGCACAGGATTAAAATTCTTCTTCAATGTTTCTAAAAATATTGCACTGCTTGGTAGAGGAGAAATACAGAAATAAAGTAAAATTGAGAATGATAAGGGATCTGGAAGCCAAGTCCCAGTAAACAGTTACAATCTTTAGCATATTTAACTTTCAAAAGGGAATCTTTTGACAATCTACAAATAACAAAAAGATTCTCATAAACGAGGGCACAACTGATCTCTTGTAACCATGAGCAAGGAAGGACCCATGGATTGAAATTAGAAAAAAAGATTTGGACTGACTATTCTGAGGAATCTCTTGATGATAAAAGCAGTGGAATAGTCTTTTATCAGTGATAGATTCATTTACGTGAAAACTTTCAAATGAGGCTCAAATAACTGTCAGGATGATTTAATAAATTTCTACATCAAGCAAAGAAGTGGCCTACAAGGTCTTTTCATTCATTCCAAGAGTCATCAATGAATGGATTAA
This sequence comes from Pareas carinatus, assembly GCA_032468095.1. Taxonomy (NCBI): domain Eukaryota; kingdom Metazoa; phylum Chordata; class Lepidosauria; order Squamata; family Pareidae; genus Pareas; species Pareas carinatus. The sequence continues at coordinate 35,875 of JANHFO010001319.1, read as the reverse complement.
TGACACTTAATCAAATTCATTGGATATATATACTTATTTAGTGAATTAACCTTTGTATACATAATTAGTAAAGATAAAGACAAGTAGGAGAAGGTTATTTTCTCATCTATTTTGTTCATTGAATGACTTTTAGTGATTGAAATTATTTCTTTATTGTGTTTCTGGCATCCACCAATCTATTAATTCCAGCCCTGCTGACCCTTGCAGGTACCTGGAGTTTAGGACAAGCATCGTAATCAATGTTGAAAAAAAGCTAAGGGTAATCTGAAAATTCTTTCAAAACCAGGAGGCTTCCAGTGACTCTAATGTGCACCCACAATTCAGTAGAGCTGCCCTCTACTGGCAAATTAGAATAACATACAAGATCCTTAATTCCTCAGCCACAAAAGCTGCCCGTCCGTCTTAATAATTTTCTTCTCATTAAGATAGATTTTGAGCCATTTTAAACTGCTACAAATGTTAAAAAGAGCACACATTTTCATGACAAACTGTAGAGGTCCATATGAATGTACATTTTTACTGCTGTAGTCCTCGTTTTAACTCACATATGAATGACAACTTCCTCAAATGCTGGATGACATGTTTACCTGCTTAAAAGCTAAAATGAAGAGATGGACGAGAGAAAGTGAATATGAGAGAAAGGACAGCCTGCTCTTTTATTCATATAAAACAGATCATGTAAAGCTTGGTATTTTAAGATCTCTGAGTCAAGTGTAACTTCAGATATGCAAGACATCCAGTGACACACAAATGAACTTCCATTTGAGTGCTTTCCCTTCCTCTCTTATCAAATCTTTGCCTCTACAAAATATGCATGGATAGTAGGAGAAGAATGTCCTTTTTGATTGGTCTGTGCAAGCTGACCCCCCACACACAAAAAAATCCCATGGATTGCTGTCAGTCACTCCATTTTTACAAACTTTTCAAATGTCAGATCTTCTGCTTCAAGCAAGACGAAAGAAAAGGCACTGTAGATAGTGCTTTTGTGCATTTGCTTGTTTACAAAGATAGAAGCAGTGGCAGTCAAATTGCCTTTTGTTCCAAAAATATGTTCCTGAGAAAATAAGGGAAGCTTGAAAAACCAGACAACAGCTATGAAATCAGTATACAGTAACATAATGGATGTTTTATTTTAGTAGTAATCTCCACAATTACTGTGTACAGTGATATATCTCTAGCTTTCCATCTTCTTCTATAGACAAACCATAGTATTTTTTGACAAACTGATGGCGTGAGGAATTTTGGTGATCTTCAGAGGAGTTTCATCACTGCCATCTGTTTTGGAGGACTGAAATAAAAAGGGGGAAGGAAACCACTACTGTCACTATAAATGATTTGTGGCTGTGTGTAACTTATCAATAATTGCTTCCAACAACCCTTCCCCACCCCTAATTTTAGACATCCTTAATTGTCCCCAGTTTCAAAATGAAAGTTTTGAGTTTCCATCTTAACATATAGAGTTGACTGACTTGAAAAACTATGATCCTCAATGCAATCCACTCCTCTGTTATCAAAAAATTTTATTGGATTTTTCTAAGAACATCTGCAGAACCGCAGAATTAAATAATAATTGAAAAAGAAAATTATTATATATAAAAATGTAAAATCACAGCTGCCAATTCATCATCATCATCATCATTCTACAACTAGTATTATGGTGCATTGCACAGTCAGCCAGATGTTTAGACTGGATTTGGCATTTTTATCCATCTATTGAATCCTTCCCAACAACCTGGGATAGAGAGATGTTGCTTGATGGTACTAAATGTATCATTGCAAAATGTAAGGACTTCCAAGTAAGACTGCTATTTGTAATTGACTGATGGTGATGTTTGTCAATGCCAATGGTATTCAAGTGGTGTTTCAGATATTTTAGGATTGTACTCACGGCACTTATTATTATTGGTTCTAATTATTACGATTTGTCACACAGTCAGCAAATTGTTCAGACTGGATTTGGCATTTTTGTCTTTCAAGTATTTCCAAGAACCTGGGATAGGCAGATGTGGATATTTGATGGTGTTAGAACAACTATTTGGAACAGCTTACCTCCTATAGTGATAACATTTAACATTATTAAACTATAACATCTGCCTTTCTCAGATCCTTGAGAAAGAACTCAAAAAGAGGAAATGCCATATCTAGTCTAAATATCTAGCTGATTATGCAACCAGCCATAATAATAATAAAAAAATAAAAAAAATAAATTGAATATAGGATATAAGATTTTGGGCATTTGAAAATGTATTAGGGTTTCATCTGTATCAGGGATTGCCCACTATGTCCTTATGAACCACAGGCAAGGAATTGTTGTTATAAAAGAAGTAAAACTATCATGGTGATTTCATAATGAGCTAGTGTATTATGCATTCTACCACCTGTTTTCCTCAGATTGCCAGGAGTATTTAAAGAAAAATAAAAATTTTGAAGTGACTAACCAGTCAAACTCTAGAACTATGAAAAGGTCACATTATCAAATGTATAATGCATTTAGTCTGTATTATGCAGCTGTCTTCTCCAGAATTTATGCAGAGAATAAAAACCTCTCATGACAAAGATCATTATGGGAATGAAAATA
>JANHFO010001319.1:18055-31258 GCA_032468095.1 Pareas carinatus | reverse complement strand
ACATAACAACCAATCAACTGGTCAGCTTGGACTGTCTCCAGGCTGTCTACAACAACTGGGAGGGGGGAATTGCTCACAAGACATAAAGATACCATATGAAAGCTCTTCCTTTTAGCTGTCTATCTCTTGCTGCTCGCACTGGTTGTTAAAACAGCTCATAAGAAAGTGATGTTGCAATCTCCAACATTATAACTTTAATAGAAATCTACATTTCACTATCATGAGAAGCCAGGTGACCTATAGGCAGTTTGTTTTACAGTTGCTTCTGCTGGGGAGATCAGGGGTTTTGAATTTGCCTGCTTACTAAGCTCAGTTTGGATGGAGGTATCCTTGTGGACAGAGCAAGAGTTCAGCCATACTTCTATTTTTTTATTCAAGAGCATCACCTCAAGAGCTATTAGCTGGTTTACCTTTTCTCACATAATTATTGTTATATTTACATTGGAGGAATGTTATATTTACATTCCTCCAAAAGCTCAGTAGAGCTTGCATGGAAGATTCCCCTTCATATTTTCAGCAGATACCTTTTTTCCCACTACAACAAATAGTTGTCTGAACCCTGCATTAAGTATAGACAGTTCAGGTGTGAATTAGCCCCAGGCTACATGGATTTCTGCAGACTTTGTTAACAAACTGACCAGCATGTTGGGCTATTGCAAATCTGGCAAAGGCTAAATAGAGACTCTGACTGTACTTGTACACAGCCAGATCAGCACTGATTAGTGTGCAACAGAATTGCTGAATATTAGTCCTTCCCTACGGATGCTGCATTTCATCCAAGGAACAACTCCTGGAATATATCAACCATGGAAAGAGGTTGAAGGGAATAAATCTATTACTACAGGATGACAGTTGTTAATTGTAATAATAAATAATATCATGGTACTTTTGGATTCAGCTAGTGCACATAAATAACTCATAATATTTACATCAATCCTATAAAATAATTTGGAGTTATTATAGATGGAAAAAACAGAAGCCACATAATATTGACTTGCCTCCCTTCCAACTCTGTTAATTCTGTTCTGTTCCGCCTAAGACTACTAAATACGTTTGGGACCAAAATTTAATTTAACTGGGGCATTTTCTTAATCTCTGGGCAGAAGTGCTTCAAATGTGGAACCAAAAAACATGGCTTCGGTTTGTGATGATTATCATGATCACAGCAATGTTACACAAGAAGGATACGTTTTGTGACAATGGCACTCAATGAACGCAGAGAGCATGAAAGCATATTAATACACAATCCTTTCAGTCATCATTCAGTGAGTAGACTGTAACAAAATTAAAAGTTCCAGTAAAATATTTTGGTGAAACTTGTAAAGCAGCAAGAAAAATAATTGTTTGTTTATTAAATCATTGTTCCTCAAGTAAGAAAACAAAAGAACCTGAGGCCAACCACATATAAAGTAAAGTTACCTTGCATAAATAATCCAAAATATTCAAAGATTTGTTCTTGTTTCTACCCATTTTCAGCTGAATTACATTCAGATTTCTCATCCTCAAGATTAAACAATTCTTAGTCATGCAGTTTTAGTTTATTATTTTAATTCATTCTTTGCACCACTGAGATTCAGTCATCGCTTTTGTTTCTTCAAGTTATCATTATAATCCTGTCACTAATTGGTCGTGTATATGAAAGATGTGATGGTAATATTTCACTTCATGCCTCAAGAATGTAGCAGTTTATTTGTTATTCTGATTTTCATAGACTGATGCATAAGATAAAGGGTAGCTTTCTCATGAAATGCCAGCATGTTTGATGCTGGAGACAAATTTGACAAATAAACAGGACAACTGATTTATAGCATGCCATGTGGAACTGCTGTGATTAGATTTTTAATGATGATAAAATGTTTGTGACTAAGACACAAGGAGGATAGTCAGGTATTTTATAATAAAAAAGAGCAAGTAGAAGACTGCCCACACCATGGAATTCAAGGCAAGACTTATTTCCAATTAAATTTATTCATCCAAGAAATAACACAACACATAATACAAAGCACATTTATTGAAATGTCCATATTTCTTTCCTGGAGGAACTTGGCAGTATGAACTGAATAAAATGAAAAAAATTTCTGTAAATTGAGCTTGAGCCAGAGTGGTTGCCACTACGTCTGGAATTGGTGTTACTTTTTGTTTTTTAAATAATCAAAGGAAGTATACGGATATGATTTTAGCCTGCCTTGCACAGGTGAACCTTGTGGTAGCTGAATGCATTGAACGCATCAAAAATAAGGGGTGGTCATTCTTTATGCTTCCTTGCAGAAATAGGTGGCAGGAAAAAATCGTAATTGCTGATTAGAACTGTTCCAAGTTTCAACATCTTCATCATAACTTCCAATCTATTGGAAAAAGTATATTTTAAGTGTGAGTGGGTGTATGGGTTTGTGTTTTTGTGATTGCAGATATGCAGAGAATGCCATATATCACTTATACTCTAAGTAGAGGGGTTTTTTTTCCTATTCTGAAACAATCTCCTTTTTTTCTTAATCTTTGCTCCATTATTCACACACATACTTGGCATCTTCCAAAGCACCCTACAAAGGGTGAGTATATTTTTCATGCGCATTATATGTTAATCCATTTAAATATTTGATAAATACTTCTGGCCATATTAGAATGGGGTGACAGGGACAAAGTCAGCTTTTAAAGTGTAATAAAACACCACAAGGAATAATCTCTATATAGATACAGTTTTCAATTGTTAGATCTTCTGTATAAAAGATTCAGTGCTGTACAGTAGAGCACTGTTTTAAGAAATTTTGAACAACTGTAGTTAATTTCAAGGTTAGCTTCTCTAACTTTACACCAACGTAGAGAATCCAAGGAAGTTAATTTCAAGCGATCAAAGTTTTACATTTTTACAAAAATATGTGATGGAATTGTAAGCCTGTAGAATTAATCTGCCTAATAAATCAGCCACCAAGGACACTCATCTTCCTTCCATGATTTTTTTTATTCTAGGAGGATGAATCTTGTTAAAATAAAGGTCTGCAAGATGTTTTGAGGTCTGCAATTCACCATATCAGGGAAGAAAATTTCCCTCGGTGTTTCTTTAAATAATTAACTAACAGAACTCGTACTTCTAATCTGAAGAAAAATGTGATTTTCTGAACTGCTGCCACATTTGTTGTAGAAGTGAACTCTTAAGGGTTTATATGACAGTTGAGCAGTTACTGGCAGAATGTTTTGTTGCAAACAGCAACAAAAGAACTGCAATTGCTAAAGAAGACCAAGAGCATGTTATGAAAGATAATTATTGCCTGTTTGTTCATTATGTATCATGCTATGGTTAAGTGATTTTTATTGCCTTTATTTGCATTGTAAATAGAATTTATGTGATAGTTTTCCTGTCATTGCTATATCTTTTTCATATCCAAATGTAACTCTATTCTGGCTACCTTTAACTGTTCAGCTAAAAATAACTCACAGAAGAAACAAAATGAAAGCAAATCACTTAAGATAACAGGACTGACAAGTTGTTCTACACACATCATTTGCCAGGTAAAATGCTGTAGTGGCTGTGAGAGGCCTATTTAAAATGCAGTTACCTCATGAGCAGGCCATTTCACAATATCTTTTTCCTATTCAACAAAACTACAAAAACACAGTTGATTTTATTGATGTTTCTTCATGGGAAAAGCATCACTAAATTCAGTGAAGTTATTTTGAATGAGCTTTTCTATAACTGGCGTTTGAAAGAGGGGAATATACAAACCCAAAGAGGTTACTCAAAAGTAAAATATACTGTAGGGCTACTATATTAGCCCATAAATCCAGACCATGCTAAGTGATAGCAAAAAGTCAAAGAAAACCCTTTGCTGTCTTTTGCTGTTTGTTCAGGTGCTTTCAATTGTACAGCCTTACTTGAGGTTGACATTTTTAGTTTAGGTTTGGTAAGAAAGCAAAGCATGCATAGATGAAGAGAGAAGATTTCAGGCAATTTATAAAAGAGAGTTGGATATGAAGAGTAAGGATGGAGAAAGGGTGAAATGAAACTAAAGCAGTGTTTTTCAACCTTGACAACTTGAAGATGTGTGGACTTCAAGTCCCAGAATTTCCCAGCCAGTCATGCTGTCTAGGAAATTCTGGGACTTGAGGTTTAAACATCTTCAAGTTGTCAAGATTGAGAAACACTGAACTAAAGTACTGCAACTTTAGGCAATATGGCAGGAAAACACCAAAAGATACTAATATATTAAGTTAAAGCCATGGAAAATTAAGTCGGGTTTAGGAAGCATGTCCAGCATGGAGAGGTTTTTATACTGGCATGTTCTTGTCCAGAAATAACAGGATAGAAACATAACACATTTTGATTGCATATGCCTCTTCATGTCTGTGGTCTCTCCAATGTCAGAGATAGCAACATCTGATAATTGTGTCTGTCTGATTAATTTGTGTTATCCTGCCCTCATTCTAGAAGTCTTGCCCAGAATTTGCTGTCTTTCATCTATATCGTCTCCTGTCAAGCGATAGGATAAACTGGCAGGAGCACTGATTATGCCAATGGACTGTTCTAGAGTTTCACAGAACTATGAAGTCATCTGTTTGTAACAGATTTGGGGCTTAATTTATGGCATTTCACAAATGGTCCAGACAGGATTATTGTCTAAAACCCTGGATGGGCAGTAGTACTTAGTGAATAACATTCAAATTGGAAGACACAATGGTCCAATCAATGCATTTAGCAAAAAGAAAAAGAAAAAGGAGCCAAGCCAAGCCAATGAAAAATGAACAGCAGCAAAAACTGAAAAAGAAAAATATGTCTTCCAAAATAAAGGCCTGACCAGCTTTGCTTGATGTAGCCGTTATTGGCAAATGCAGAATTCAACTTTAGAGTCACTACCATACATTTTTTTTGTTTGGACTTGAGTCACATAGCATACAGTGGGATGCATTTCTAAGTAAATATGCTTTAATTGCAGTTGTAATCAATCACATTTGTCTTTTAAGTTTCTATTGTTTGCTTTTGCTGCTAAATTCCTTCTCCTCCTTCTCCTCCTCCTCCAGAATGTGCCAGTTATGTTTGTTGAGGCACACTTTCTGGGGATCAATTCTAAACCTTGATGTAGCTTTTTTTCTACTTAAAGCAGCCAGGGAACTAATCTATAGGAACAGTCAACCTGATAGAGGGAGGAATTGACAGAGTCCATAAAGGTTGTGAAGATGTGTATTTCTGAGTCTCTGCAAATCTCTCTGATGTCTCACACTTCATTTTTGTATTATTTCTGATTTGTTGTAGACAGCCTTTTCAGACAAAGGGCCTTATACTTCATTACATTACATCATTTCCCATGAGCTCATAAAGCCATAGCTTAAACAGACTAAGATGTTACTTTAGGGCATCTGTTACAGGGACAAAAGTAAAGATGAAACATAGTAGATTTTGACTTGTGCTATAAAAGTGAACCATGATATAACTGATATTTATAACAACACTCTATGGTCCTATAAAAGTACTTTCTTTTATTAATTATGCCTACCTCTTATATATGTATTTATATGATTTGTATCTATTGTATTGCAATCGACCAGAATCTTAGCAGTTCCCAAGAAACATATAAGTACAATGCATTAAAACAGCCAAAGTAAAAAACTACATAAAATGATACACCGATATAAAATACTAAGAACCACCTAGTAAACACCAGGGTCATCTCCATCACCTTCTGAAACAATTCAATTTGTAACATTTTTCAGAAGATCAACAATGTGGTGACAATCTGCCCAGTCTCCTTCATATTGTCATAGTGGGAAGCCCACGAGCAGTTGTCTGGGACATATAGATTAGGCAAATCAATTCCAGCTGGAGAAAGGGTTCATCTGGGTTCTTCAGCACCAAGCTGTAGGAGTTTATAGGTTAAAACCAGAATCATTCGCTAATAAGCCAATGCAGGAACTGAGACACAATGTAGTGTGCTTGAGGTGATGTGCACCAAACAATAGGTATTCTGAGCTAGCTCAAGTGTCCAAGGGGTCCTCAGAGGCAGCACTTAGTACACTGCTTTGTAGTGCATAGTAATAGTACAACTGCATAGCAATAATAACATGAAGTAATTTTGTGAAGTCCAATTACTCTAGTAGGGCTACAGCTACTAGCTGTGATTCCAGTTGCAAATCTGCTCTCTCAATAGAAGTGTCACACTACTGAGAAACAGCAAAGCTGTAAGGGAATCTCAGTGTACACACAGCAATTCCATCCTGCTGGGATTCTATTTATTTGTTTGCTTCCTTGCTTAGGCTTTTAGATCATTCCAGTTTACATCCCCAATTTACAAAGTGAGTTAAAAACTGAAGTGATAATTATAGTAGAACATCATCATTTTTCCCATCTTAGCATGCCAAACAACAACAAAGCAAATTTCAACAAAGCCATAATCTTTCCAGGAAGATTTCAATCATATCTGCTCCCAAGGCCTTCTGAAAGAACCATGTTTTAATCGCTTTCCTAACCCCCAGCAGTGTTATTGCCTCTCTAATTTCAGGAGAAATATTGTTCCAGAGAAAAGGGGGCAATGATAAGAGAATTTCTATTCTTGTAACCCCTGATGGTAAAGCTCCTTCAGAATAAGGACCTGAAGTGAGCCCTCATTTTCACATCTTGTTGAAGAGATAGAAATAGAAATAGGCAAGAGACTGTGGTCTTTAAACATGTGGAGCTTTAAAGGTGACAACCACCACCTTATATTGCATTCAGAAGCTGATTGGTAGCTAGTTGCAGCTCTTGTAGCAGAGGTCTTACAACAGCCAGATGAAGTGTTCATGAAACTACTCAAGCTGCTGTACTTGTTTAGATGTTATATCTGTTCATAGGTGCACTGTTTGGCAGTGATAAAAGTAGTAGTTAGGTATACTTCCAAAATTACTTCCCTCTGTCAGCTTGTCTTGGTATTCAGTATTCAGGTATTCAAATACCTTCAACGGAAGATAAAAAGTAATATAGAAAGATTAGAAAGTTGTACAGACTGGAAAAGATGATATTTTCTCAGAATGATCCAGCCTGTTAGCCTGAATTGAAAGTTAGAGGTGCTGGCAAGGCTTCTCTTCAAATCTTAGTGTGGCAATAGTATGAAATGGGGCATGATCCCTCTTTCCACTTAGACAAATCTAATTCTAGGTGAAAAGGCTGCTCCCTTTGACTGCCTCCCTGATAGCAAAAGGTACAGAGATTCAATTATCCAACACAGTTATTCCTGAGTAAATGGGTTTCTCCTCCCCATGACTTTTATGAGCAATATTCCTTAAAGTTCAGCAGATTCAGCCAGCTTCCTCTTGCCTTCTCTCCAGTGTTTATATTTCAGAAATTCACTTCTCTTGGCACCGCCAAAAACCCTTTGATGCATGTGATTTCAAAACATAATTTGGGGGGACTGTGATAACTACGCTTTAAGTTAAAATTGAAATTGCTTGAACAGATTATCAGAACTCCCCATACTAAATAGTGTTTGAAAGCAAGATAAACAAAGGAGGAGTTTTGATGGTGATTTAAATTAAGTCTTGGTTCACAGAGTGTAATCTTCTTGAAAAATTCGGGATGCATTTGTAAACAAATACAAGTGAAAGGTTGAAGGGAGGAATAATAAAGAGAACTGAATCTCATGTCAACAAAGCAAATCTATCTTGGTGTATATTTACTTTTAAATTTTTTAAATATATTTAGTTATGCGGTATAAGTATAGCTTGCTAAACTGTTCATCCCCCAAAGTCGCAACCCATCAGCATCATTTTACATTCTGATCATTTTTCATTTCAGACTGTAATAAGAAACATTTCACTAGTAAAATATTGAGAAAGATTTAAAAATCTACCCTACAAATAATATCTTGTAACAAATGAAGAAATTTCACAAGAGGAAAATAAAGATGATTACAGTAACTAAATGATGTGGTCTGATAATATTGACAATTTATTACAATTTATGTTTGTAGTGGAGTCCAGAATTTCCATTATAAATCATCAAGGTCGAAAGTTGAAGCACCCTTGTTAGTAGATTCAATTTTACAGCTTTTTTCATGTGATAGCATACTGCACTCATTAAGCAAATCAATGTATTCCTATGAGTGTTTTTGATGGAAGTCAGTCAAAAAGGCCAGAAACTGGTAAAAACCATCATAAATTGTGGACATATGACTTCAGAATGCTTCCATTGGTCAGAAACTTCCTGCCAGCTTTCCCATTGACTTTCCTTGTGGAAAGCTGTCAGGGAATGTCTGAAATCACGGTCATGTGATCATGGTGATGCTGTAGCAGCCATAACTTTGTGAATACAATTGGTGTGAAGACCCTTGAAATTCAGTTACATGAGAGTAATTAGTCTTGGATTCTGTACACACTCCAAGTTGTTGAGTTTTAGGTACCTTGATTCAAAATGTTTTGTGCTACGATTCACTGTTTGGGCTAATTAAAAGTGATAAGCAGACAAAAGAGTTTTAGTAGAATATAGATAGATAAATTTGTCCTACAAACATACACTTACTTTTCTTCTGCCCTAAAATGTTATTCAATCCACTTTTACTCAATTGTGCAGCCAAGGTTCCTATTACAGATCCAGGTGTAGAAGCTCAGCCTGTCAACCATGATATAATATTATTTAAGTTTCTCTGTTTCTATGTTCAGAATCAATATACCCAGATACTAGTAAAAACAACAGCACCATAATTCCCAACACAATTGTTACTGCAGACATAATTTTCATAGATTTATGGGCATTTCTTCACACACAGAAAGAGAGATCACATTCATAATATATCCCATATCTCTTTTCCTCCTTTTCTAACAATCGATTCTGCTAATTAAGTTACCACATGATTATTTGCCTTAGTTTCCTACCAACAGTAGCAACAGGAAATAGACTCTGCCAATCAAATTGTTCTTGCTGGATTATATTATAAAGTTGTTTTATCCCTACAAAAATTCTGTGATGTAGATTGAGTAGAGAGAACATCTGGCCCCACATCATCTAGAGAACTCTCTGCCTGTGTGGGATCTTGAATATAGCAGTCTCCAGTCGTCATACAACCTCTAACTCTTACAATGCATTGGCTGAGGGCTGCCTGCCAATCCAGGTTCTAGAATGGGGAACTACCCTACATCTTAAGTATGATTTACCTGTTAGTTGTTCTTTCTTCTGAGATTATTATTGTCCCTTATGGTTGAGAGGTAGAGAAAAAAATAAGCAGACATAAACAAGAGGTAAAGCCTGAGGTGGCAATGTCTCATTACTAAACAGAGATTTGGAAAACACAAACCAAATATGTCAGAAGAGTTAGTGTTTCAGTGGGGAAATAGAGAGTTGCCCCAAGAGAGAGATTACCTAGTGAGAGACAATGAGAAGGTCCAGAGGGAGAAACTGATGCTTGGCTTCTTATGTGCACCAAAGCCAGAGCTTTGGAAACTTCTGCACTTAAACCAGTTGACTATTACCAATCTGAAGCCTGTGGACATCCCATCTGAAGGAGCACATGCTTTCCACAGGCTTAGCAAAGAAAGGTCAATTGATCAGCCCCAGCTCCGATTGATAGCAATGCCTGGTATGCCCCCTCCTCTCCTGTACCTGATTACTGCCCTAGGCAATGTTTTGTATGCTGGTTGGTAATTTCTTTTGTTTTGTTTGTGAATGGCCTTGTGATTGATCCAATGAAGGCCCTTTAAGTCCAATCTTTATATCTCCCAGTGAGACTGTTTTCTGTTCCCTTCTAGACTGGGTGAAGCATGTTCCTCTTGTTTCTCCCTATCCAGGTGTCCACAGTTCAACAAAGTTTCTCTTCTATTTCCTTAATTATTACTACTTTATTATCTTTAAGTTGCAACATAGGAATGCTGCCATATTGTTCCTTTAAAGCTGAACTATCAGTCTTTTTTTGCTACAGAGTTTTCATGGACCTAGACAAGAAAATAGGAGCCAAAGAATGACTTTTAATAGAATAACAGAGTTGGAAGGGATCTTGGAGGTCTTCTGTCCAACCTCCTGCTCAGGCGAGAAACCCTATACCATTTCAGACAAATGTTTATCCAATCTCTTCTTAAAAACCTCCACAACTTCTGGAGGCAAGTCTTTCCACTGGTAAATTGACCTAACTGTCAGGTAATTTCTCCTTGGTTAGAATCGATCTTTGTTAATATCAGAGGTAACAGGTGAGAAGAGACATGAAGGTATACATCTGTGCAAGCATCTTGGAAAGCAAAAGAAAGATGGAAATCTATTGAGGAAGGAACAACCCCTAAAAGGAAGGCACTGGTAGACTGGTCCATGGAGGAATCAAGAAATAATTTTTGCATTCTCTTTATGGAAGCTTGTCCCTTTATAAAAGAGCAAAAACTAGGGAAACAACCAACCAAATCTTGCAATGGGTGCAATCCAGTATAAGTAGCAACCTGGCCCCACTGCCAATTCATTGCGATGTCCAAGAGCAGCATGAGAGACAAGCAGCTTAAGCTGTAGTGCAGAATCGCACTCTGTTATTCAGAGTAATTTACTTATCCATGTTCTGTCTGGTGGTGGGTTGACCCCATCCATTTATGATCTTCTGACCTGGCTATTACTTCTTTAACTTTTCCCCCTGAAGAATGTAACATACACATAAAGCAATCATTTATGACAGCTTGCTCTCCATGAAGAACAGATCCCATTATATTTAGTTGAAAGGGAGAACTGACAAAAATTGTATTGACAGGCCATGATAAAGTATTATTGCAGAATAGGAAGTAGCCGTCTTGAATTAATTCAGGATAATAATTTGAAATATGCGGTTTCTCTGAAAATGTGGATCCATTTTTGTTTGACAGTGATTGACTTACTCTCAATGAGATGTTTTCCCCCTTCCAATTAAAGTAGGAGATGGTGATGCTTAAGGAAGTGATGTGTGATGCAGCATCAGCACAATTAGAATCTGAGTTCAATATAGAAGCAGCACATTGCTGAGGGATTTCCACATTGGTCATCAGGTATAACTGTTCTGAAGGCCTTTACTCGTTATAATCTACACCTGTGGTTTTTCACTCCTCTAATGCCCATTACACTCAGTGAAGCATAGCAGTCAAAGTGATGGGATTGCTAAGATTAGAAAAGAAAACTTTGCAGTGTATATTGTAGCAAAAAGTGCACATAGATGATCCATTCGCTTTTGAAGAAAACTTGAAGTTATCTGTGGAATGATAGACAAATAAAATGTATTAAAATATTTAATCTCTGTATTATTCCTTTCTCCTATAAGTTGATAGATATTTCTAAAGTGCTTTCTTCAGGGATTCTGCTGGATGTGGTTAATAAGTCAGAGTGGTAGCCATGTCGCTATGATCTGCCATTTTTTAATAGAATGCCCATGTCAAATAATAAGCAATGCTGGAAGAAAATTAGATATGAACATGCTTTCAGGAAACCCCTCTAGAAATTACTTTATTTTCCAACAAATAGATCCATGTTTTCTGAAATGATAGTTCATTAAGAAAGTCATTCATATGCTCTTAATTGCAGCAAATGATGAATCAAATCAAATCTGATTTCAGTTTAACCATTTGAAAATTCAGTTGGATTTGGCACTTTAGTGCAAAGCCCTGAATCAGGTCAGTTCAATCCAATTTTGTAGTTCAATTTTCAGATTCAGTATGAAGGTCAATTAGATACAGAGATTCTACTGAATCGGCTTGGATGTCTTACTAATTTATGTTGTAAGGGAATTTAAAGGAATTCCCAGGCTTTCCTTAGATTACCTAGGAATGATTTCCAATGAAGCAGGGCACAGGACCACAAAGGATGAAGATAACAGGTTTTATTCTCGAACAATGATTCAGTGGACTCACATCCAAAAGTCTGAACGCTTTGTTACATTAAGGTTACAGGTTTTATTGTTCAAACATACGTGCCCACCTTAACCCCCTCCCCTGCACTCTCCCTCACATCCCCTTTTACCGTTATATGAAAACTAGCAAAGAATTGTTAAAAGAGGAAGCTTATGTGCCAGATGTATATAGTTGATACATAGGGCAAAGTTTAAAACCTTTAGGTAAGAAGATAAGGAAATACGTCTATGCCAGTAACTTACACCATCTGTCTGGGCCCTTATTTCCTGAATTCTCACAAGCATAGAAACAAAAGTGCAAGTCTGCAGAGTTTATAGTTATTTGAAATATTATAGCAACTCCCGTACCTCTATTTGATTGATTGAGGTTACTTGACCAGACTAGGCTTGCAGGGATAAAAACTCTATCGTCAGGCAAGACCCACCAGCCATTCCTTAAAGTGGCCTCTAGTTCTGAGACTTGTTCCAGTTCCACTTTTGCATAATGGGGTTGGGCTAGATTATCAGGAACTCACAGAGTCATGCATTTTTGCGGTGACTTGAAGAGGTTTGAGTGCAGCAGCTTTTACTTCTCTATCAGCCTTGTTATTTCCTCTTTCCACATCAGAGATCTCCTTTTGGTGTTCTTTGCAATGCATAACTGCAACCTTCTTCGGGGCCCACACACGTCCAGTAGGCAGAGTATTTACTAACCATACTTCACATCCTTGCCCCCAGCTGTAACTAGCCCTATCTCTTTATACAAAGCTCCATGCACCTGAACGGTCAAGAAGGCATATTTCGAATCTGTGTAGATGTTGACACGCCTTTTGCAAGTTCCAGGGCACGGATCAGCGCGTGCAGTTCTGCTAACTAAGCACTAGTCCCGGGTGGGAGGGGTTGAGCCTCCCATACCTCCTCTAGTGTGACTACAGAATATCTGACCTTCCAGACACCATTCTGCAGAAAGCTAGTGCCATCTCAAATGAGATCTGCCCTCAGTTTACTAAGGATATCTCTGCCTAATAGAGGAATAGGACAGTCAGGCATGTACACAACTTGGTGAGTAATCGTTTTTCCTTTGGTGGTGCACACTAGGGGCTCCAAAATGGGTCTTTGTATGATTTTTCCTATTGTTCCTTGGACTTCAATTGATTAGGGCAAGGCAGGAGCAAGTGACTGGGTCAAGACCGATCTTGTTGCTCCTTGTGTTGCTCCACAAGGAAGGGGATGGTTTTGCCTCCTACGGCTATTTTGACCATAGGTTCTGGGAGGTGGGCCAAACCCAGTCTGCTTCCATCCTATTCTTCCACTTCAGCCAGGTCTATGAGGGGGGCTCTTTCAAATCCACAACCTTTTCCTCCCCAGCGTCTTCCACAGTCACTTCTAAAGCCTCTGGTCAGTCATTCACTTCTGCCTGTTC
>JANHFO010001318.1:96816-108013 GCA_032468095.1 Pareas carinatus | reverse complement strand
GGTCATTCCAGAGGGTGGGTGCTGCCACAGAGAAGGCTCTCCCCCTGGGAGTCGCCAGCCAACATTGTCTGGCCGACAGCACCCTGAGGAGGCCCTCTCTGTGGGAGTGGATCGGTTGGTGGGAGGTATTTGCTGGTAGAATGCGGTCCTGTAGATATCCAGGTCCTAAGCCATGAAGCGCTTTAAAGGTGGTAATCAACACCTTGAAACGCAACCGAAAGGCCACAGGCAGCCGGTGCAGCTCGAGCAGGAGGGGAGTCACGTGGGCACAGCCACTGGCTCCCATAATCCCCCGCGCGGCTGCATTCTGCACCACCTGGAGTCTTCGGATACGTCCCAAGGGGAGCCCCATGTAGAGAGAATTGCAGTAGTCCAGGAGGGAAGTGACGAGCGCTTGAGTGACCATTCGTAGGGAGTCCCAAAGGGCTACAACTGGCGAATCAGGCGTACCTGATAAAAGGTAGTCATGATTTTTTCTCCAAGGAAATAATAAACACAAATTTCTTTGACATAATATCACCAACACATGACCTTTTCTTTTTTAAAAAGCAGGATATTAATTTTGACAATGAGTTAATGGATCATTTATAATACATAAATAAAGCCTAGATAAGTCATTTAAAACTGAATGCAATGGTTTCACTGCCTAACATCCACTGCCACAATCTGCATATACACACAAAAACACAACAATTATTGGGTTGTAAAATATGGACAGATTCTGTTGTTGTTGCTCTGGTTTACTACTTTGTGTATTCAGTAGCAGTGTCATTGTTAACAAGCCATAAGTTAGGGCTTAATGTTTTAAAACTTAGCCAACAAGTATGAATCCAGCTCTAATACTATAATCTATAATTATAATTATAATACTATAATCTAACCTCCATTATTTCAGTTGAATAGGTAGCCCTTGACTTGCAACCATTCATTTAGAGAACGAAGTTACAATGGCATTGAAAAAAGTGACTTATTTCCCAATCCTTCCACTTACAGCCATAGTAGCATATTACACAATCATGTGATCAAAATTTAATCACTTGGCAACCAGCATGCATTTATGCTGGTGGCAGGATCCCAGGGTCATATGAACATCATTTTCAACCTTCCCTGCTGGCTTCCAACAAGCAAAGTGAATGGGGAAAGCTAAATTCACTTAACAACCATGTGATTCACTTAACAACTGCCTTACTTAACAATGGAAATTCTAGTCCAAATTGTGGTTATAATTTGAAGGCTACTTGTAGACATATATGCTGCTATACACAAATATTCAGCACACAATTAAAATAAATTTTCTCTCATTAAAAAAAAAATCAGAAATCTTGGAAAACTAAACAAAGAATGACTGAAATAGTTTTCTATAAATTCCTGGTATCTGAAGGTCAATCAGGTACGAATAATTCTGCAAATATAACTCCTGGACAGAGTAAAAACTAGATTAAGCAACACATAGCATGATTATTGATAGATTATATTTCTTAGGAGGCTGTAAATCTAAACATTAGGTTGACAAACTGTATGCATCAATTCATAAATTGAATTAGCCAATAGAAGCATCATTTTAATTTAACCACTTTGAGAATTATGCTGCAGGGTTATAGCTATAAATATTTATATATTAGCTGACCCAGCCAAAGTGCATAGAGTATTCAGCAACTGTGTAATGGACTTGTCATGGTAATGTAGGTGTAGCAGATGATATGATACACTATATGATACGGTGTAAAGTGAGAACGTAGCCATTTTTTAACAAACATGTCAACAGTTTATCTCAAAACATTAACTCAGTGACCAGTATCTAATGTGTGTATACCTAAAAATATGTCTAATAAGACAACACTCAATATTTTTTCTAGTCTAGATTTCAACATGAAATAAGTACCATGTCTAGAAGTCAGATTCAGCCAAGGCCATTGCATCAAAATCACATTGCTAGCATCTGATTGAGAGTGAAAAGGTCAAGGGAATTCCAAAAGGATGTCTGTTTTTACCTTCTTGATAATAGAAAGGCTTTTGACTGTGTAGGTCACAACGAATTACTTATAGTTCTTCTTTTAGGAAAAAAAAATGAGTATGTCAATGGGTAGGCCAAATCATCTGAAACAAGAATAGAATTGTATTGATAAGAATTTCTTGTAGATGCAGTACATCTGGTGTGAGTTAAGAGTTGGATTTACTAGGGGAGCTCCGGGTTCAAATGCTTGCTCAGGTGTGACATTCTTTAAAATGTCTCTAGAAAACATGGCCTTATGGGTGTTCTGTAAGTTTTACTTTCTGATAAGCATTGCTCTGTTTTTTCCCTTAACTACAGCCTTTTCTTATGTAATGATTCTTAAGTGCCGCTACTCCTTTCTGAGCATGCTCAGCTCTGGGGCGATGCTAGGGCGACTTGGCTCACACGCCAGCAGAGAGGGCTATGCGTGCCCTCTATGGCATGTGTGCCATAGGATCACTATTACTGACCTAGTCTATTACTACAATTGCAATTCCCCCAGCTCTCAGAGCTCTCTGAGGTTCTCTAACTATTGCAAAACATGTTCCAGCAATCATGACAGGGTAAAATCAGGTGTTTGGTCCTAGAAACTGAAGAGTTGAATTGTATTTATTTTTTCCCTCTCCTTTCATTGCTCAGTCCCTGTGAGTCACTATAATGACACAGGAAATCATTAGTCCAGATTATTGGAAATGTTAGTTTGTCTCTTTGTCTTAGCATTAAAGAGCAGACTTTGATCGCAGTGGTGATGCTGCAATCTTATCAATTAAGGCTAATATAAGTTTTCTTGAACAAGAACCTGATGCTTTTTTCTCTTAAGTATAAGAAGACTATATTCTAGTTTTATGTCAGTGAAGTTGCTGCTGGCTAGTCATCATCATGTAAATTTATATGCTGCCCAACTTTCAGCATTCTGGGCCGTTTACAAGTTCTTAAAAACATTTAAAAGCAAACGACAGTACAATAACACAAAAGACAAACAAAATCCTTTGGATATCATAGATACTTATGGTACAAAGATCTAAAGGAGGATAAAAACTTAAAAGGTCATATTATCAGACAAAGTTTGATAAAAGCATAGAATGCGAATAATAAGTTCAACAATTTCTTCCTTAGCATCTCCTTCAAGCACTTTTCATGCTGGAGATAATTACAGCAAGAAAAATGTAATTATACATAGTATGCAGATATTACAAATAAAATATTTTCCAATTCTATGAGCAAACACGAAAACTACATAGTCAAAGTCAAAATATACCATGGTTGATATATGTATAAAAAAGTAAAAAATCAGATCTCAAAAACGAAGGAGGGATATTAATGGGAAAAAACAGGATTTGTAACTCTCATACAAAATCAGCAACACTAATTAGGATATGTATATGAACTCTTAGATATGATACAGAGACAGAACAAACAAAAAGGCTGTATGACAAACTGTAATCAGAATTTCAAAAAAGTAATTACAATACAACGATAGGAAGACTGATAGACTAAATATATAAAATTTACACCAAGTTATAACTTAAAATTGGTGTTATAGAGGATACATAACTCCATCAACAATATCTAAGATAAACAAATCATACTGTTATAAATGTTGGAAATGCCATTTTACTGAAGGAACATTTTATCATCTATGACAGACATGTAAAAACTCAAACGATATACATAGTATAAAGCAGAAAATTTTGGAATTTAAATTTGAAATGAAACAGATCTTATTAGATATAATCTCAGAAAACTAAGAAATAACATAATTTAATGAGTTATCTGCTTACATCAGCAGGAATAAACTTTACTCAACGCTGGAAGAAAAACACAATCCTGACAATATCTGATTCTGAACTTAAACTTGGAGGAACTTCTGGGGAATATGGAAAGCTGAAGATGGCTCGACAAAAATAGCAGTCACCATTTGTGGCCACAACATCAGCTCCTTCAACTCTCTCTGAATAAAGTGGACACAAGATTGCCCAAGCAGTTCTCCTTACAGTTGCTACTTGTGAGGAGACCTAAAGACAGTCTTCAGAGGGTGAGAGATGAAGGAATTCACCATAATTGCTTCAGCCTCAAACAGGCTTTTTTCAAGGACACTAAATTAACACTTCACTCTCTAACCACTTTTGAAAATTGCCTATTAGCTGCTTCCAAGAGGTTAGGCACCCTCAAAATGATAAAGCTGTAAGCACCCAGTAAGTGCCTTCAATCCTTAACATAAGAAACTGAAGGCATATCTTTATCATTTTTAAGGACTTAAAATCAACAGTAAAAAGCAAGCCAAGGTTTTGGCTAAGGAAAGTTTTAATTGGGTTATGGGCTTAGGAAAAGTTGGAATATTGGATTTTGAATGTTAAGACTTTGAAATTACTCTTGAAGAAAAGAGAGGCAAAAACAGTTTTTGATATTGGAGACACAACAAGACAAAGAACTTGTAATTATGTTCAGAGACATCTTTCAGGTACTGGACTAGATCAATTATGTCGGCTATATTGTGTCTTTGTTTGTTTGTTTGTTTGTTTGTTTGTTTGTTTGTTTGTTTGTTTGTGTGCCGCCCTTCTCCTAGGACTCAGGGCGGTTATCTGTTTCCAGCAGAAGTTAAAGAAAAATAGGTATGCAACAAAATCAACATGAATGAGAACGTCAATAACAATTTGTCATCAGCTATAAAGGAAAAAATGGTTGAGACTTTAAAAATTAAGAAGGAAATTTAAAAATGACAATCTCGGAGAGCATTTGGAACAATTTATTTTTGATGGACTTACAAAAGAGGCTGTTTACAGCATTGAAGAGAATCAATAACCATTGGAATGCATTAATGACCCAGATTATTTTGTGTAAAAAGAAGGACCACAAAGTCAGTTTTTTTCACCAGGCTTAAAATGGGACATGTTGCTATTTTAGGCAGTTGGTTTTGGGATTTCTGATCTGGACAGAAAAAGTGTGGATTGGATTTGCTTATGTTTAATATGGTGTTAAATGTATCCTAATTGGACAACCTTTAAACTGGCTCTATAGTTAAAAAAAGTTTTGTGAATTTGCTCTTTTTAAGGGGAAAATTCTCCCTCTTTTGTATGTTAAATTTTAATTTCTTGGTTATAGTAGAATACTGGAATCACTTGATGTTTGCCAAACATGTTTTTCTTCATTGTTAAGAGTTCAGATATATCAAGTTTATCTGAATTGGATACGTTGCTATTTTGGGTACTTCTTTTTGGAATTGTTGTCATTTAAAATAAAATAAAATCTTTATTCAGTTTGTTTACAGTTAACATGGCACTTAAGCTTTTTTTCTCTACAGTTATTCTAGACACTAGGGATATTTATGAGCCTATTTTGTTCTGTTTTGTTTTTTTTTAAAAGGAGAAATAATCCTTCTTTGTCATGCTAAGGTTTGGTTTTTTGCTTAGATTAGGATAAACTTTATGGCTTTTAAATGTGGTTTTCTTTATAGCTGTGAATTGTGATGTGAAATGTTGAGTTTTATAGATGTTAATTAGAGTTATTATTTTAGACTCGAATTTATTCGCTGATACCTGGATTGAAGAAAAAGTTACTTATTGGATTTGCCTGTGATCAAGAGATGAGTTATGGGATCACATGGCAAAATTAGAGTTAATAAATATAATCAGATATCATCAGCACACTGATAATATCTAACCCCAAATTGGCAGATGACCTCACCGAGCATTTACATGTAGATATTGAAAAGTGGGAAAGAGAGAATAGAAACCTGCAGCACCTCACAAAAAAATATTGACCTAAGGAACGATCTTTCTCTCCCAACCAGCACCAACTGCAACCTGTTCTGGAGAAAGGAGAACCAATTTAACATGTTTTGTCCAATCCCCAACACAGGGAGCCAGCACAGAAACTGCGATCAACAGTATCAAAAGACACCAAGAAATCAAAGAATATAAAGATGGATGCCCCACTGCTGTTCCAGCTCCACAATAGGTCATCAAGAAGTATAACCAAAGCTGTCTCAATGCTAAATCCTGGCCTGAAACATGACTGAAATAGGTCTAGGCACTCCAGGGTTCTCATCAGAGGAAGACCAGCCACACCTTCTTAACAACCAAAAATGGAAGCTTGGAGACTGCTTGATCAATAACAGAGAGACTGTTGGGTTCAAACAGGCTCCTGAGGAAGAAATGCACCATTTTCAAGCTTTCAACTATAAACCTCAATCCTGTATTTTCAGCTCTGATGGCTAATGACAATCTGCTCTGAGAAGATGTGGGAGTCTTCTGCAGCAAATTCAGCTACTCTGTAAGTACATACAGTATTAGAAAGCAAAATACCAACACAAGAAATGAACTTGGATAGTAAATAAATTAGAAAACACAACACATAAACGCATAGCGCCAGTTTGGCCTAGTGTTTGAAGCAGTGACCCCCAACCTTTTAGACACCAGAGGGGGTGTGATTTTGTGTGCTAACTATCTTGCAAATGGGGCTTGGTTTGTTTGCATGGCCTGGTTGCTGGCATGCTGCGGCCCAGTGCTGATCCACGGACTGGGGGTTAGGACCCCTGGTTTAAAACATCAGGCTAGAGGGCAGAAGACGGTGACTTCTAGTCCTGCCTTAGGCATGAGAGCCATCTGGGTGACCTTGGATCAGTCACACTCTCTCAGCCCAACCATCTCACAGGATTGTTGTAGTGGTGAAAACAAGAGGAGGTTGGTGTGTTGGAGACATTCTGCCACCTTGAATTATTTGTAAAAATAATAAAGGCAGGACACATCTAAATGAAATAAAATAAACAACGAACACAAAATGTCTGCGGCAATCCAACATACAGCATTTACTGACTTGAAAACCAACAGGGTGTCAGAAACTCTTCTTCGCAGAAGACAGAGCTGTATATGCAATGTTAAAAGGTGCTAGTGATTAATTTAGCAAAATGGTTCTCCCTTTTTTTTAAAAAACGGGAACTCTTACACTTTTGCATGTAATTCAGATCTTTCAGATGTCTTACTTAAAAGGGAGCACAGGTGGCTTCTTACTACAAATGAGTCATGTCCTATATCAAGCATTAAAATGCAATTTCATCCATATTATTATAGCAAGCTATACACTCTGTCAAAGGGATACATGACCCAGGGGTAAATTTCATAAACGCTAAAAAAACGTTTGATTGAAAATACACGGGGAAACTCAACAAGGAAATGAATATGCACTACAATTTGCAGAATTGATTTGAAGTGGAAGATAAAGGCTCCACGACAAAACAGAAACAGGCTTAGGCAATGTTCAGCAAAAACCCATCAATTAAAAGCAAGCAGAAACAAATAGCAAATGCATCTTTTTCCTGGATAAAATAAAACCTATTTAGAGCAGGATAAGTAAAACCTGACTGCAAAATAGCCAGAAAATTTTTAAACGACAACAAAAAGTAACTCCATTAATTAGGCATAGGGAAAACATTAATTCGCAAATTAAATACGTTTATTACTTTTTCAAACATTTATGGGCTGCTCCAGGATATGTAGGATCACAATAACAATTCTAGAGAGGAAATGTTCTTCTTTCTCTCCATTTCATCAAAACATACCATGAAACAAAGTCAAAAAGTGTACCCCAGCTCCATCAGCCTAGCAAGACAATTTCCCAGAATGCCTCATTCTGCACCATTTCAGACCAGAACACCCTGACTAAACAGCCACAGTTGACCCCAAGTTGTCACTCTTGTGTAAAGGTGAGTTAGGATACCTGCCGAGGAAAATGTACCTAGTTTTTTCTCCCTCATGGAATTATCGGTAATAGCATAAAAGGAAGTAATTTAAAAGTACTTTTTGCTCTTTGAAGAGAGAACTGGCAGCGACAGGTGGTCCTCGACTTATGGCCACAATTGAGTCCAAAATTTATGTTGCTAAGTGAGACCATTGTTAAGTTAGTTTTGCCCCATTTTACAACCTTTCTTGCCGCAGTTGTTAAGTGAATCACTGCAGTTGTTAACTTAGAAACACAGTTGCAAAATAAATTTTGCTTCTCTAGTGACTTTGCTTGTCAGAAGGTTACAAAAGGGGATCCCACGACCCAGGGATTTATGACAACGGTCATAAATATGAACCGTTTGTCAAGCGTGCAAATTTTGATCACATGACCATGGGGAGGCTGCAATGGTCGTAAGTGTGAAAAACTGCCTTGTCACTTTTTTCAGTGCTCTTGTAACTTCAAATGATCACTAAACGGATGGTTGTAAGTCGAGGATTACCTGAAGATACAAAAGAGGGAGACAGTGGGCTTCAAAACTGAAAATACACAAGATATTTTTGAACTCTCTCCTGTAAGTCCGCTTTTAATGAAAAGCTGGGGCTTTGCTGGTTAAAATCATAATTGCTGGAGGAAGGCAGACTATCCAAAATATATTACTTGGAGCAAATGGCCAATGCTAATATAAACAGCTGGTCCCAGAAATTGGAAGTCCTCATGACTCATTTCAGTTACATTTTGAAGCACTGAAGTTAGTTCCTACTGTTACCGAAAAAGAAGGAAATATCTTGTTAGAAATAGACTGTTCCTTATAATTCAAGATTTTCCCCCTCTTGGCACATCTACTTAAAGGTCAAATCATATCAGAAATGTATTTGTTTGATATTTAGACTTTTCAGCCTTTAAGATGTGGCTTGCTTTCAGAACAAACGTTCAGCTAATTGGAAAATATATGAGATAGAAGTTAGATTTGACTGTGCTATCCTGCTCTGTTTCCTCGTGAACTCTGCCTAATTTTTCACTACTCCAACTCAGCTAAGATCTGAATGAGCAGAGAAATGAAAGGCCTGGAGAATGTATACATATGATCTCAGGAACCAGTTACCTCCTGAGATCCGGACTATCCCCACCGTATTGGCCTTTCAAAAAGCTGTGAAGATCTGGTTTTTCCGGCAGGCTTGGGGCGGCTGATAGATCTGGCCACGAATGTTATGAATGAGTTACGAGCCTTTTAATGTCTTCCCATTTTGGGACTTTTTTAAAGAAATATTTTCTTGGTTTTTTAGACGTTGTGAGCCACCCTGAGTCTTCGGAGAGGGGCGGCATACAAATTTTATAAATAAATAAACAAATGATCAATCAATTACAGGAACCCCTTAAAATTTAAGCAGATTGAAAATGGTCTGCAAAGGAATCAGGGCATGCCTCTCAAATGACAATCTTCAAATTCTCACCTAGTTCTCAGACACCACAGCATGATGTTCAATGCTTCAGGGCAAATGTAGGTTTGGTTTTCTGAAATGATATCACATCTTGTCATTGGGTTAAAGGATAAAAACCTGCCCAACTTGCTTTTTAGAGCATAGTACTTAAGTTCTTTTCAATAGACTCTCCCACTTACAAACAAGGAAGGGATGTTTGCCTAAAACTGCACGTATAATTCTACTGATTAGTATTTGCTCTGGTACCTGAAAGACTCAAGACTTGTCCGAGAAGAGGAATCCTCTATCTGAGTGGCCTCCAACCTTTCGGGCACCAAGGACCGGTTTCATGGAGAAAGGTTTTTCCACGGACTGGAAGAGGCATGGTTTTGTGCGCTGCCTGTATCCCGCGAATGGGGCTTGGCTTGTTTGCGCGGACTGGTTGCTGGTATGCTGCGGACCAGTGTCAGACCACAGGCCGGAGGTTGAGGACCCCTGCTCTACCTTGCTGTCACCCCTCTGCCCCCCTCCGTGTCAGGCCACTAACCCAGAAAGGTTGAGTAACCCTGAATTACAGGAACCTCTTAAAGTTCAGGCAGATTGAAGATGGCCTGCAGAGGAATCAGGGCATGGCTTGCAAATGACAATTTTCAAATTCTCACCTAGTTCTCAAACACCGCAGCGTGATGTTCAATGCTTCAGGGCAAATGTAGGTTGTTGTTTTTTTTTAAATGGTATCACATCTTGTCATTGGGTTAAAGAATACAAACCTGTTCAGCTTGCTTTTTAGAGTATAGTACTTAAATTCTTTTAGATTCCCACTTACAAATAAGACAAGGGATGTTTGCCCAGAACTGCACGTATAATTCTACTGATTAGTATTGGCTCTGGTACCTGAAAGAATCAAGGTTCGTCAGAGAAGAGGAATCCTCTTGTCACCTTTCTTTAGTTCCATTTTGGACACACACAAAAATTCTGGCCTTTTCTCCACATTTTTAGAAGGTTCTTTTCCAAACTCATTATTCTCTAGAAACGTCTAAAGAAATGTCTAAATGTCTAAAGACTGCCATGTTGTCATCTCAAAAACAAAATAATAAAAAAGCAGCTTTCAAAACAAGGGTGGGATCATTTCCTAGACATGCTGGATCAGGATAAAGCTCATTTTTGGGAACTCTCCTAGCAGTGACAGTGATGACCTCTGAAGGTTTTTCTGCATTTTCATCAGCCAGAGAATTCCAATCTGGAGAATAATTGGCAGCTTCCTGTATAGAATGGAACGAACTGGGGCAAATTAAAGGGCCTGCCAGAGTCTGAGCTTTATTGAACCCGTCCAAAGGACGATATTTTTTTAACAATTTAGATATCCTAGGGAACAGGATTAATAATGAAGTATTTGATTTGATATTTGATTAGATGCAGACTTTTAACTTAAGTCATAGTATATTCCCGACAGAAATGGCTTTCAGTACTAGCATTCTCCAATTAAATTAATGTAAAAGCACAATCCAGAAATATTTCATTTCTGAACTCTCAGATAGATATCTATTGAAGGGCAGAGGAGAATTTTGAAAACCACACTGAAGATTCTCTCAGATAATAAAAGTAGAACATATGAATTTTATTTTCAAATTTTCCTCTAAAATATCTAGAAATCCCTTGGGAAATTCTCTATCATCATTTAAAGATGTCGCAGATCATCACATTAGACAATGAGAGGAACACAGTGAAGGCATGCATGATCTTCCCTCCAGATTGTGTGTACAAAATCCAAAACATACATTAAACAGATTTAAATATGGAAGATATACTGGAAAAATGGATAGAAAAAAAATAATAATTATATGAGGTTAGTTGACTCTGGAATGTTACTAGAATCAGGATTGGAGTTTGAATGATCATGATTATAATAAAAAAATTAATATGGAAATGAGGCAAAATGAAGAATATTAGGGGATAATTATATATAAGGGGATAATTACATTTGAAAAGTTTTATAAACACATATATAGTAGAAAAAATAAGACAAATACAAACATTGAACACCTTTTTTTGTTTCTCCCCTCTT
>JANHFO010001318.1:56143-71548 GCA_032468095.1 Pareas carinatus | reverse complement strand
TTAAAAACATTAAATGAATCGGCTGATTAAAAATTAAAATTACCGTTTAAAATTTTTAAAACCAAATTAAAAGTCAAAGAGGGCTCAGGACAACCCAGCTTGAGTAAATAATAAGGTCTTAAGGGCCAGACGGAAGGCCCTGAGATTTGAAATACTTCATATTTCCAGAGGAAGTTCGTTCCAAAGGGCTGGAGCTGCCACAGAGAAGGCTCTCCCCTTGGGGGTCACCAGCCGGCATAGTTTGGCCGATGGCACCCTGATGAGACCCTCTCTGTGTGAGCGTACTGGCGTGTGGGAGATATTAGCTGGTAGTAGGCGTTCCTGAAGATACCCTGGTCCCATGCCATGGAGCGCTTTAAAGGTCATAACCAAAACCTTGAAGCGCACCCAAAAAACCACAGACAGCCAGTGCAGCTCGCGCAGGAGGGGGGTTACATGGGCGCGGCCTCTGGCCCCCATAATCCCCCGTGCGGCTACATTCTGGACCATCTGCAATCTTAGGGTACGGTTCAAGGGTAGCCCCATGTAGAGTGCATTGCAATAATCTAGGCGAGAAGTGACCAGGGCATGAGTAGAGTGGTTTCTACTTAATAGGCAAAGGAAAAAAAGACCAGCGAACACACTGGTACATTCTCTACTCTGCCTTTTCAGATATCCATGTGAAAATGTAGGGAGGAAATGGATGATATATTCCAGGTAAAACAGGCCATGCAGTCCTAGGCTGCCTTAACACAGGGATAGAATCAAGATCGCGTGAAGTGTTAATGCCACTTTATAATGCCTTACTAAGACCATACTTGGAATACTGCATCTGGTTTTGATCGCCATGATGTACAAAAGATTTTAAGACTCTAGAAAGTGTGCAGAGAAGAGCAACAAAGATGATTTGGGGATTGGAGGCTAAAACATGTAAAGAACGGTTGCTGGACCTGGGTATGCCTAGTTTAATGAAAAGGACTAAGGG
This sequence comes from Pareas carinatus, assembly GCA_032468095.1. Classification (NCBI taxonomy): domain Eukaryota; kingdom Metazoa; phylum Chordata; class Lepidosauria; order Squamata; family Pareidae; genus Pareas; species Pareas carinatus. The sequence continues at coordinate 70,584 of JANHFO010001318.1, read as the reverse complement.
TGACATGATAGCAGTGTTCCAGTACCTCAGGGGTTGCCACAAAGAAGAGGGAGTCAAGCTATTCTCCAAAGCACCTGAAGATAGGACAGGAAGCAATGAAAACTAATCAAGGAGAGAAGCAACCTGGAAGAAAAAATTTCCTGACAGTTAGAACAATTAATCAGTGGAACAGCTTGCCTCCAGAAGTAGTGGGTGCTGGAAGTTTTTAAGAAGAGATTGGACAACTATTTGTCCGAAATTTTATAGAGCTTCCTGCCTGAGCAGGGGGTTGGAATAGAAGACCTCCAAGGTCCCTTCCAACTCTGTTATTCTTTTTTTCTGATTGGGCTTAATCAAATAAGCACCATTTTTTGTTCTTCTCTCTATACAATGTCAAGTATGGAGAAGAAAACTGTTCCAGTTTGGTTTACTGATCGGGAAGAGGAATATAAGCTTCTGTCCCCAGTTCCTTGAAGAGTTCGTGGATGTGGATGTGATTCCGTATGTGTTATATGACTCTTGGTGTGGTGGATGGCGTCTATTTCATAATAAGGTTGATGCCATCTTATCATGGGTAACAATTTCAATGCTAACCATTTCACTCTGTTTGTTACTTTTTTCACAATTTGGCTTTGAGTGGTCAAATATTACTCAATAAATCAAGGAGAAGCAAGTCACAAATATGTTTTTGTTCATTCTTGGTGTACTAATGAAAAAAACCACCTATAATTCAGTGGAAAAAGCTGACAGGGAAAAAAAGGTAGAAAAAGCTATCTTGATTTTCCCCCCGTTTTGTACATTTTAAGGAATAGGCCCTTCCAATCAGGATGTTGTTTGATGTTTCTGGGACATTTCTACAGCAACCTTCTAAGCAGTTATATTTTCCTGTAGCAACTCTATAAGAATATCATTTAAGCAGAGCTTTTGTTCCAGAATTATTTCAAATGGTTTGTTTTAAATTTTCATATCAACCTGTGCAATTCACACTTGTGTGAAAACACGTTTTATAATAATTTTCTTCCAGAAATGGCCTATGTCTCCATGGTGCCTAAACAATCCCGTTCTTTTTAATCTCTTGATTTTCTCCAAGCACAAGTGCAAAACAAAAACAGAAAGGATGATTTACTGCCATTTAAACTTGGAAACATAAAAATTGTAACGTGAAACCTAGGATAATTTTGACATGCTCCTTTTTAAATTCCCCTAAAAAGTTAAGAGAAGGGGAAAAAAAAGAGTTTTCTCCATCCATGGTCCATTCTACTGCAGTCCTGTCCCATCTTCAAACAAGACATGTGTGCTCTTCAGTCAAATTCCCACTTCTGAGCTGGATCATGATTTTGCCCAAAGAGATCCCCCTAAGTGATGGTTTTTATATATTGCTATAATGACATTTCTGTACACGAAGACTTAAAGTCATACAGTTCTCATTGAACCACTGTTCTTCGGTTTTGCTTGCTGCCATGACAAAATGCATCTTTATATTTCTTTCTTTCTGTAATCCTGAGCACATAAGCAAAAGAGAATGCAAGTCATCTACCCAAGGCCACAAATGTCCCTTTTCTGCAGGAAGAGTGGAATATTAATAATTTCCCTTTCTTCCTAACATATTAAAATGGAGGCATTTTAAGTGTATCTTATTTTCCACAGCCACCAGATGGCGTTCGTCCTCAGTGTTGTTTCTGCAGAGGACAGGGTGAACCCGCAAGGGCAATCTCTGGCCGTCCTGTTGCTTCCTTGCATGTAAGGGTCACATTCTTAACTCTGATATTAACCTGCCTTGTGTTATGAATGGATTATTTCCTCAAGGGTGACACGGATCGGGTTGGCGCTCCCCGGAATGCACAGATTTAGGCTGACAGCTTTCCACAAGCCAATTATCTGTGTGACCTAGCAATGTGGAATGAAAACTCCTTTGAAGCAGACGGGAGGCTTCTTCCAATGGTAGATGGCGATGCTGTCTTAATACCAAAATGCGATATAGCCATTTTCAGGAAATTTTAAGAAAAGTGTTTAGCAATTCTGAAAACTTTGATTTTTTTTTTTAAAGTTTGACTCAAGTGTAAAAGTAGTGTCCTTGTCTATATAATATATAATATTTTGATGATCAGGGAATACTAAAAAAAAACAAACCATAATGCCAATTGATTTTGCAGAGTAATCCATATCATATCAGGGTTCTCTTATGAAACTGCTTTTTCTTCCAAGCTGATTGTGTGTGTGTGTGTGTGTGTGTGTGTGTGTGTGTGTGTGTGTGTGTGTGTGTGTGTGTGTGTTGTACAGGCATGAAAATGTTTCTATCTCAGTTAAAATAAATTTCTGACAGAGACTAAAGAGAGTATATATGTTCAATTTCAACCAGTTTCACGCCTTGCATTGAAATACTCCTCCTTTATTACGTACAGAGTAAAGCTCTAATTCCAAAAGCTGTTCATCTAAACAATCCCATCTGAATTCATCAGGAATTCTTTACTTAAACTCAAAACTCAGTCGCTCAAATCTGTTATCCTTGTTGGTTCAGATTTCTCATTTCTGTGCATCTGAATAAATGAAATGCATTAAAGCTTTAACTCTAATTTTGCATGCCCAGATCCAGATTGAATTGATAAACACAAGACACCATGCTTGTCTAATATTGGTTATTTTGTTTTAAAAACAAGTGAATTATACTCCTCCACCATAAATCCAAGTGCTTGCATCCAAGTGTCATTCTGATACAGCGCAAAAGGGCTGCTACAGAATATTACAGGAGCTGCTGTCTTGGGGACCAGATAGATTAGACTGACAAAAGACTCAACCTATCAAATGCAGATACTTCTTGAATTAAAATTCAGAAGGAGAACTTTAGATAAATTTAACTGTTTACTACTTTTATTCAGTGTCATGCTGTTATTATTACTGCAGGTTTTATCAGCTGGCTAATAAGCATCCTATTGTCGTCACTGGTCTCTGTGGATCATTTCGGATTTGCAAGCTTTGATACTAACAAAGCCAGTTTGGCCCTTTAGTGCCATGAAACTAAGCTTGTGAACACTTTTTGTGTGTGTGTGATATCTGAACAGAATACTCATTTACCTTTCCATCAAAGATTAAATGACTAAACTGCTATTTTGGTGTTTTTGAGTCTATCATAGATTGCAATGTTTGCATTGGCTTCCTTTTATGAAATAAATATCCTAAAACCTTCGTGAGGATTGGGATTGGTTATATTTATAATGCCTCCTTGTCGAAGCAAGAGCAGGATAAGCAAATCATTTTCTTCTACGCACAAAAACTCAAGCCATGTAATTGGCGCTCTCTGAATGCTCCAGAAGGGCGTATCCCATGGACATTTATTTCAACTGCCACAGTTGTCCTTACCACTTAAAATCACTGAGTGTTGTATCTTATGATTTATGATAAATGTATTTTATGATTATGATCATGATTTATCACTTGTGGCTTCCATGTGCGATGCAAGCCACTGTTTTATGTGGCTGAAGAGGTGGTGGTAATGAAGTTCATGGAGCATAGTTCGACCATCAATTCAGAAGTCTACTGTGAATGCTTGCGTCACACCGCTTCGACAATGACAATGTGCTTCACGAATCTGTTACAGGGCAGCTTCATTCCCAGACGGGAGATTTCTTTGCAGAAGGAATTTCAAACCTTGTAAGACATTATGACAAGTGCCTCAATTTGAATGGTGATTAATGCCGAAAAGTAATGTAATGCTGTAGTTTTCTAATGTCTATAATAAAAGTTCTATATGTACGAGTGTCTGTCATTGATAACCAAATGGAGGTTTTTTTTCCGAATTGCCCTCGTATTTCTATTAATGTGAAACCCAACTGATGTGGTCGCTCTGCATAAATCTTAAAGTTCACTTTGATGCGGTATTGACAAATAGGGGCAATCAATACAAACAGGGAAGTTAACATTAGGTGACATGTTCAGTCACAATTAAACCATCAAATAATAATCTTTGCATAAGTATTTTGATTACTTAGCGGCTGGCTGTTTAAAGTTCTCAGTGTAAAATTTAAATCTCTGTGGATAATGGGTTCTCTGAAACTTTTAAGGGCCATTGATCCCAAACACAGGTGTCACTTCCGTGGGACCTTTTTTCAAGGGTGAGGCTGAGACCCAACAGAATGAAGTGACCTTGCAAATCTTTGAAGTCTTTCAGATTAATAGTATGGCAGTCATCCACACTGCATCAGTAATGCAATTTATAAACCCTACCACCATTCGGGATATGGACAGCTTCACTGAAAATTAAGTTAGAGAAATGCTTTGCACAAAACGTAATGAAAGCTTGACATTTCTTTCCAGTGACACTCTTTCCCTGGAGGGTACACATGCTGTTGTAAAGAAATGGGGGGGGGGAAAGAGAGCTCGTTTTCTTCTTATTTCTTCTTTTCCATTGTTGAAGTGGCAGTCTTGTAGAATCGTTCACCTAGTGCTTTAAAAGAATTGCAAAAAGGATTAAAATGTGGATATATTTTAGACAATAAATGTCAGGGGCTTTCTATCAATGAACGGACCTAGAATTTTGAACTATCGGCATTTAGAGTTTGCTGAAGGATAGCATCTCAATAATCAACATGTTTGATTATTGATAGTTGGGCAGTACTTGCCTAATTGAGTTATCACGGAATACTAAACCAAGTATCAGATTTCTAGAATTTTACACCTGGGAAAGGGGACAGGGAGAATTTCTCCCTCTTTGATTTTGCATTTTCATTGTTTTCCTGATAAAATCCATATTTGGGTTTTAAAATTTTCTGATAAGACTAGGAGAATTTACCTTGATTTTTGTGTTTGTAGTGTTATCCTTTGGATAGCCATGAAGGAGTCAGTCTTGCTACCATTATCAAAATAATGAAAACTCTAACAATAAGTAGCAGTATGATCTTATAAACTGTAAGGATTTTAGATTCATTGGGCAAAATGGAAATGTCTCTGGTTTCCGAAAGCATAGATTTGTTTCCATAGTCTCACTGACATTCAGATGTTTTACTGTATTTTAATGGATGTGAAATGAATGTAACCAGATATACAAATTTAAACCTGGTCCTTAATTAAAGAAAAAAGAAAAAATGCTGTCTCTGTATTTGCATGTGAAATAGGAAATTGGAGCAAGTAAGGTAATCAGCATTTGGGGAGAATTAAAGTAATGAGGTCTTTAAGATTAAATAAATGCTGTCAGTACTTCTGATAGTTTTTAATAATGATAGTTATTAGATCAATTGTCAGAGAAATTGCGATAAGAACTCTTTAATGAGGCACGAGGTGAAATCAGAATGCTTATCTTGCTATGTGAATGGTATGAAATATCTATCCCCAAGGCTGCAGCTTAAACACTGAATTCTGTTAACTAAATAAATTTGCGGATGTCAAATTAAGGTGATTTCACAAACCTTTAAGCACCAGTAAGATTGCTGAAAATAAAATTTAAAAAAAACACTACTCTTTGCATAATAATGTTGCAGGTTATTATAAGGCAGTGATAAATCCTTGTTCACGGGCATTAGGCTTCTGGGTAAAAGAAAATACATAGAATATCTACATGAAATATGGAGAGGGAATCATTTGGAACTTAGATTTGTGAATATTTCTGAAAACACTGTGTGACTTTGCTTTCTGTCTTCCTTTGTATTGAAAATACCCTCGGTGTCCCCATTAGATACTGAAAGCAAAAGCTTTATTTCTTCAAAATAATGGACTTTGGCAATCATGTAGCTGGTCAGTGACTTTCCAATCCACCACTGTAATCTGAAAGGACTGATGGATATAATTGCTCGAAAAAACACTCTACTCTGCTGTCTTAATGCATCAAGATAGTCATCATTCAATTACACATATTCAAAGCTATCCCGTCCATTTTCTCCTTTTAAGCCCTCTCCTGAAATAAAAACAAATCAGAAATGTGGTACTCTTTTCTTCCTTTTTTCTCTTTGTAAACTATTTATTCTTTAACCAATGTTAAATTTTTCCCAAAGCCCATGTTGAATAGCACAGGACAGTGAGGTCCGATTTGACCCAAGGTGCTTTTTGCCAAGATGCATCTCAGGTTTCAGAGCACACCATTCTCAGACTATCCATGTGTGAAACGATGCATTAAAGGAAACGTTCTGCTACGAGGGGAAAAAAAATTCTAGCATTGCTGTTTTTCTTCTGCCTTTGCAAAAAGTCAGCTATGATTGGGGCCAGGTTCACAGCCGGCAAAGTCAACACCGTAGCAACATCCCATTACAGACTAATCGAGGAGGGAGCACTATGTCCGTTTTCTTGTGATTGTGGGTGAAAAGGGGGATACAAATGTAATAAATAAATTGTATTAACAATAGTTATAAGTATTACAATTTTAAAGAGACAGATCACTTTAAGTTTATGAATCCACAGTGGGAAGGGGCTTTATCTCTCAAATACACCTCCTGGAATCTCCTGGTAGTCTGTTGGATAAAATCCCAGAATGATTAAATCTGGAGGAAAAAACCCCACTTTTAACAATTCAGTTAAAGGGGTAGAAGATCCAGTTGCATTCATATAAAGGCAGTTACTTGATCACGCTGAATGTGCTGCATTAGAAAAAATGGGGGAAAGAATTAATGTTTGAGGCACTTTGAATGTCTCATTCACCAACCCAAATTTTTTTGCAAAAAAATATAGGGGAAGATAAATTAGCGAAGACTTAAGGTTTTCTAACATGGTCGCCTACATCTCAAAATCATTATTATATATCAAAACCAGTACATGACACATTCACATCAACCGAAGAGCATCAAACCAGTACTTTTAAGTGTCACAAATTATGTAGTTCCTGAAAACTCAAAGTTCTCTTCTCAACAAATTCCCTAACAACCTTACCAGCCTGGTTCTGCTGCAGAACATCCTGGGGAATGCTTTGTATGTTTCATCAAGCCTGATTGGCAAAAATCCACAGGCTATTATCTGAGCCAGAAATGATGAGGAAGCAAACCTGAGATCGTGAAACTTGGGATTTGCTATCATCAAATGGAATGATGGACACTAATTGACAATTTTGAAAAGGGCCACAACGGTGTCATGGAGAATTGGGCTATAAATGACTAGCTTAATTAGCAGCTGTAAGGGACAACAATAAAAGATGGTTTATTTCCATGTTTGTGAGCTTCTTGAATTCATCTTGTTGCTCACTGTGTGATGCACAAGTGCTGGTTCCTCCCAATATATCTGAAATGGAAAAAGGAGGCAACCTGGTGCCAAGATTATGAGCAGATATCTATGGTACAGGATACCTTCAACCTTTTGTCCTTAGCAGGATATTTGCTTGTTACATTGCACAAATCTTAGGTTGTGCAGAGATCTGTATTCATACCCATGAAAGGCTGAATTGTTGGGCATGTGCAGAACATTAGCTTCAATAAGCTGGAAAAGATGTAAAATACATTCCAATGTGATCTTTGAAACAAGATATCTTGAACATTGTGTTTCAGTTCTGCAGAATGAGGGTGAAAATAGAAGTTAAAGAAAACATGGGTGCCTGCCAAAATCTGCATCCCTGCTGTGTATTCTGGCAGCAACCACTACTGCTAGGGATAAGAAAAAGGTAATGGGAAAACTCAGTATGATGGTATTATGCCACATGGCATATTTCACAACGTATTTTTAGGAAGAGGGCTGTGGCATTAAAATTGCCTTGGATGACTTGATGAATTTTTGTCACACAGAGGGAGTGTGACAATTGTTTTTTATCAGCCATCAACCATATTATTCTGTATTGTCTCAGGGAAAAAGGAACAGATTTGCATTTGCTTTGCAGCTGTTCCATTCTGACCTCTTACTTAGACTGATTTTCCACACTATTATTTGGAGCAATTTATACAGAGGCCCTGGGTCTCCCTTCTAGCAATAGCCAATTGCACTTAGGTTTATATTGTGTCACATAATGCTTTAGAGCACTCTGGGTGGTTTACAAATGTCAGCCTATTGCCCTCAACAATCTGGGTCCTCATTTTACCAACCTTGGAAGGCTGAGTCTACCTCAAGTTTGTCAGGATCAAACTCCAGGCTCTGGGCAAGGTTTGCTGCAATTCTTCATTCACCCCACTAGGGTTCTTCTACCTTCATCACTTTTTATATCTACATGAAATTGTTGAGGGAGTCCTTTAGAAATTTTGGTACAGACAGATGAAATACAATGTACCACAATGGCTTTTTCGAAGAGTGGTGCAGTTTTCTGAGGTGATCACCTTCTGGTGGCCATGAGCTGGCTTAAGGGGACAAAAATTGAAGCTGACTCCAAACAAGATTGGAGCACTAGCTCCAATCAGCAATGGTGCTGATTGTGTGGAATCATGTTTCTAGACATGTAATAAATCTTCCTGATATTGATAGGATTATATATCTGGCCTTCTGGTACGCATTGTGGATTTGGTTCTTCCTCTGGTATCTCAAACTGGGACAACAGCAGAAACATTTGTTTTAAACCAGGGTTAGCCAATCAACCATGTTTATCCATTTTGAAAGAAAATTATTTTACAGCACTGGCACACCTGCCAGTAACTTGAAAATTGGACTTCCAAGTTATTGGCAGACTCAACTTGTTGTGCTTGAGTGTGACTGAAAAGGTTATAGAAGAAAAAATCTGGACTCAAAAATTTGGCAGTCTGATTGATTCAAAGGCTGCCAGTTAGTTTTCTGGCAAAATACAGGAAATAGGCCCTTACAAAATAATTGCTGATGATTATTTAAAGCCCTGGACACTTCAGGCTTAGTCTGTCGAAGAAATGCTGCAATAGCTGCTGATTTTCTAGCAGAAATTCAAGGTCAGCCCTTCCCCGTAATATGACCCCTGAGATTTGGAATAAGTTCTTGAGTCTTTGAATTGCTTGGAGGAAGCTTTATAAGTAGATGTCAGTAGCCAGGCTTTTAGTTAACACTGGTTTTGGTGGATTCTTTTAAAATTATTTTACTGTATTCAATGTTTTTTCTTCTTTTAAATTGTTTTATCTGGTAGAGAATGTTGCTGATTCAAGCAACAGGTGATTTAGAAATGTAGTAGTAATAATAATAGCAAGTGTACATATGTTGGTATGTTCTTTCAGCTGCATGGCTGTCCTAATGTTAGGTTACACCTGAAATTCCTCCGTCTTGGTGTTAGAGCCGATTTCTTAATAGCCTCCTGAAAATCAATAGCAATGTTAATGATCCCACTAGAAGAATTGTCCTTATTGCTATATTTCAGCACATTTGCCACCTTTCTCCATCCCTCCAAAATGTGCAAACTGACACACTGTTAGCCATTCATGTCCCAGAATGGCAGCTTGGTGAAAAAAATGATAGATAATAGTCTTTTAAACAGCCACCTTCTGTGTTTATATTGGTTACTTGGAGATAATTGTCTCATTGCTGTAAGTTTTTCATCACACAGATGTGAGCGCTGGACTAATTATTTTCAGTGGTTGGAGATCTATGAGCGAGCCTAATTGCCTAGTTATAATTCATAACATCACAGTTGCTCACAACGAACTCTTGTTTAATCTAAGAGCTGCCTTTTTAAGCAACCCACCCCTTTGTAACCATATATTAAAGATATTGAATATTTAATGTTGGTAAACAGACTGGTCTACTGGTCTACTGTTTCCTTCAAGATCAAAGTTCTACTTTACTTTCTTGAAAGCTCTAAACCCATGAAAATGAACAAACCAATGAATAAAGTAGCTGCTACCTTACTCCTGTGCAGGATATAGCCAGAAGATACAAGGTACAACCATTTTATTGAATGAGGAAATACTGGAGAATTCTTCTTACAGTGCTTTACTAGAAATTCCATAATGGAAAGAAAGAGCTATAAATAAATAAGAGGTTGGCTATGCTTCCTACAGAAACCTTTCATGTATTCCTGTTTATAAAGTACTTTTATTGTTGTTGTTGAGTTTGCTAGACTATTATGAAAGAGAACTTCCATGAGGTGCTTTAAAAAACAACCAATTCTAAATGATTCATATATTCTTCATAGTTACACACAAATGTTGTTTTTGGTACACTGGTGTAAAGGATGTTGAATTTGATCAAAGGTTGCAGTGTTTGCTTAACTAATGGATGAGTTTCTCTTGGACCTCCTCCCAGATGTGAAGTGTGTAGGATTATGGTTTTCTGTCAGCATAGAAAAAACATATAACCCTTCTTTGCTCAAGCATCAGATCTCTTTTCTTTAAAAAAAAAAGAGCTTAAGCAACGATACCTTAACATCTGTACTATTTTATGCAGAGCTGGAATGTATTTGTCATTTGTTCTTCCTCTCATCTGTCTGTAATCTCCCAGGAGATGTTTGTTTCAATTGTCATAAGAGGTAAAACGCTGTTCAGCGTAGGTATACGATGCAAATTCTTCCAGTCTTTGTGTGTGTATGTGTGCTGCAGCGTTGAATTGCAAAAGGGTTTTTATTCATCCTCCTTTGAAGGGACCAGAACTGCTCTGCCGTGAGTCACTCATCTGTCAGTTAAAGAAGAACTTGCAACTCTGGAGCCGATATTATGAAAAGAGAGGAAGTGTTTCGGAGATAACAAAGCCCCAAGAACGGAGAGGTTAGAAAAATGAAATTGCAGTTCTCATCTTTTGAGCAAATTTATTAGTACAAAGGCTGGGGATAAATTATAGCTGAGGCGCCAGATGAATATTGGGTGACAGAAGGCAAACGGGCAAAAATAAAGCATTTAGAAACCTAAAACATAGATTTTGCTCGAATGTTTTTATCGTTGACTTCTCAGCAGGTGCACGTTAATTCTGCTTGTAGGTCTCTCGGTGAAGGGTATCTTCTGGAAAGTGCAGAGGTGAATTAACAATGTAAAATGTGGTACGCTAGCAAAAGTAATATATAATAAAAGTCAAGACAAAGCTAGCACCCATGATAAAAACAATATTGTAATTACAATCGCGTGAACTCAGCAGTAGAATAAGATGAGTACTTAAAACAGTGTTGTCATTCCTGTTGACATCCTGAAAACAGAGTCTTATCATATACCTGCAGAGAAAGGAGTATGTCAGAGAGCATGGCATATACCGCAAGTATGCTTCCTTGCTCTACCTTAGAAGGCCATTAGGGTTAAACCAGGCCAAGCCAATGTTAGTCTGTTGCTCTAACTCAAGCCGGCTAGTCTGAGTACTGCTCCCAATGCCCCATTTGAAGTCCACCCACAGAGTTTCTGTGAGTGGACTGAATTAGGGCTTTTTCCACTATTTGGAGAAAGCACATTAAGACGTGAAACTGATCATCTTAACCACAGCAGAGGGTTAAGGTTCTAATAGCTTTTCTGAAAACTCTTCCCTACTGAAAATATCAGGCATTTCCCCTTCCACCAATTTTGAAGGAAGGGATAGGATGATTGCCAGAAGCCTCCGCCACCCATTTTGCCTATTAAATAATAATACCTGCTTTGGTCACATTATGATGTCATCATCAGCTGTGGCCCAGAAAAACATAGGATTGCTCATTTGCACTCTTTGCCATTACTGTATAGACAATGTATAGGGATTTAGCTGTGAAGGCCTTTCGAATCATTAACTGGGTTTTTTTTTTAAAAAAGAAGATGGCAGTATATGTGATAAAGACCTTGGGAGACAAGAGAAAAAGATTCAGCCAAAGATTCAGAAGAGACTTTCCTCAGTTTCTATAAAGGAGATGGCGAGAAATTTGTACTTTCAGACTTGCAAGATTCTGTTGATATAGCCTGAGAATAAAATTTAATCTTACTCATCTGGGAGTGTTTCCTATCTGGTCTATCTAGTAAAGCTGACTGTTAGGAAGAGTTAAAGGGCATTGGCATTAATTTTATCATGCCACTTGTGTGCATACTACTTTCTAGAGAATAATTCTGTTAGCCCTTAAGGGTTTAAAATAAATTCATGGAAAATGAAATTGCGGCTGGGACGGATAAGCGGGAAAGCACCATATGAGCACTTTGATTACACTGAAATTCTACAGCGCTGCACCAGGAGGACAAATGTATTGGTGGGGGCTGTTCCCCCCCCCCTCCCTCCCTTCCTCCTTGGCAAAAGGGAAAGAGGAGTATCCCATACAGCAATAGATCAATGATGGATTGCTCTCCCCAAATTCAGAAGTTAGTATTTCTTTGGAGGATCTTGGTTTTTAAAAGTTCCACTCTTTCGTCTGTAAACCAACATGGAGGTATGCCTGGACTGCAAAACCTCAGACAATAACTAGATGGTACAAAGGATATGCACTTTGCTGGCATCCACTGGTCATCCAGAGTTTTACAGCCCAGATGTGTCAGTTCTGCTCCAGTTCTACTATGTGCCAGTTCTACTCATTCCAAAATTATTGGAATTTTGACTCTTAGAATTTCCAGCCACTCTAACAATTCAGCTTCTAAGAGTTAATTAAAGTTATTGTTTTGTTTGTTTGATTTGTATCCCAACTTTCTTATTTTTATAAGTAATTCAAGGCAGTGAACATACCTGATACTCTTTCCTCCCCTTATTTTCCCCACAACAGCAATCTCGTGAGGCAGGTTGGACTGAGGGAGCGGGACTGGCCCAAAGTCTCCCAGCCGGCTAGTCATCTGGTCATGTCTAAGACAAGACTAGAACTTACACTCTTCTAGTTTTTAAGGCCTGCACCTTCACCCCTACACCAAACTGACTCTAGTTATAGTCCCATTGTAATTAAAGTCCTGTTATATCTGGAGGACACTAAGAACCCAAAAAATATACATCAAAATATCCTCAAGAATATTTTTATTTGAGAATATAGCAAGCCAACTTATAAACAATCATTTCAGGAAGTAATAGTTACTTACTATTTAATTGGAAATTACGTCTGTTGACCTTGAATTTTCTTGCGTACATTCTTCTCCTAAGCTTAGTTTGTTTAATTAAGAGGAAGACGAATAAATTGGTGTTACTGTGATGTAATAGTTCCTTTAGATTCTTCCACTTTTGTAAAGTTGCATCTTAGCCCTTTAGCCCTCATACTCATATGGGGTTTCCCTATAGAAAATATTCTGCGAATCTGGAGAAGAATGATCCATTTAACACAGTGGCCTCAAGCATTTTGACCACCAGGGACTAGTTCCATGGGGAAAGGTTTTGAGATGAAACCGGAGATGTTTCTTTTGGGACAAAGATTTGGAAATAAAATGTGGAAAATTAATGTTATATATGATGACAGCTGCAAAATTACTTTATGCACAAAGATGGAAAGTCACCATGATTCCTACAATGGAAGAATGGTTACAAAAGCTGATGGGACTTAGCAGAGATGGCAAAACTGACTGTTCCAATTAACTTTTACGTATACCTGGAAACCGACTACATTTGTGGCCTAAATTTCTATTGCTAAGTGAGACATTTGTTAAGTGAGCTTTCCCTCATTTTACTATCTTTCTTGCCAACGTTGTTAAGTGAATCACTGCAGGTGTTGTTAGTAAAACGGTTGTTAAGTGAATTTGGTTTCCCCATTGACTTTGCTTGTCAGAAGATCACAAAACATGAACACATGACCCTGGGACATGTCAACCATCATAAATATGAGTCAGTCAGGCATCTGAATTTTGACGATGTGTCCATGGGGATGCTGTAACAGTCGTAAATGTGAAAAATGGTCATAAGTTACTTTTTTCAGTCCCATTGTAGCTTTGAACAGTCACTGAATGAACTGTTTGTTGTAAGTCGAGGATTTCTTTACTTGTAATCAAAATGAAATTCTCTCCCTCTTTCTCTCTCTCCTCTCCCTCACACCTGAGATTCTTAAACATCGCCATCATTTTATCCTCTCTATTATATTTACAACCAATTATGTTTTTCTTTCAATGTACAGAGGAGAGTGATGAGGAACAACGCCCGAGGAAGCGGAGGAGGAAAAAACGGAAGAATGTTTTTCAAACACCTGGTGATGGGCGTGAAAATCCGGCAAAATGTGAGGGGCCTGAAAACCTGATTGGAGATAACTTGCAGCTGCCGCCACACCAGGAAGGCCCAAACCTGACTCAAAACCAAAAGAGGAAAATGAAAAAGAAGCGGCGAAAAGAAAAGATGAGAGCAGCTGGCTTGCTAAGAAAACCCGTTGCTGCCGATTTCACGTATAAGCCTGAAGAAACGAGAGAAAGAGAGTTTGAAGTTGCAGATAAAGCAGATGACATTCTGGATTTTTTGCAAGCAACACAGGAAATCTATTTTTCTGACAGTAGGTATATTTCACCACCGATGTCAGTGACTTGAAGGAAAAGAAACAAATTATTTTTCACTGTCAAACGCAGGGAGGGAGAAAGGCTGATTGCTTTGTGCGGTTCAGTTTGAGAAAGAGAGGATATGCATACATATCCTATGCAAACTGGGTTCGATTCACCTTGCGGGTTATGGGGCCATGATCTAGGAGGACCTTGACTTACGGCCACAATTGACCCCAAAATTTCTGTTGCTAAATGAGACATTGGTTAAATGAGTTTTGTCCCATGTTTTGACCTTTCTTGCCATGGTTT
>JANHFO010001316.1:179274-191102 GCA_032468095.1 Pareas carinatus | reverse complement strand
CTTTATAGCCCTCTCTAAGCGGTTTACAGAAATCAGCATATTGTCCCCAACAATCTGGATCCTCATTTGACCGACCTCGAACAATTGGGTCCTCATTTGACTGACCTCAGATGGATGGAAGGCTGAGTCAACCTTGAGCTAGTGGGACTCGAACTGCTGAACATACTGGCAGCCGACTGTTGACAGAAGTAGAATGCAGTACTGCACTCTAACCACTGCGTCACTATAGTTATATTGAGTATCACATACATACATACTAATATGTATTTGTCTGAGATGTCATAAAGTTATTTATCTTCCAGGGTTGGACAGGGCAGGGCAAGAAATGATATTAATTAGCTGGGTTTATGTAATTGCTGTATCCTGAAAGCTCAAATGTGTTTTTAGAAGACTCTTGCAGTAGTTTAACCCACCACTGTTAAATATAGGATCTTCAGTGGAGATTGCAAGATCTCAGACATATATGTTGTACCCCAGGTAGGAAAACCTTCCATTTCTTTATGCATTCTGTTCTAGTGCTGAATAACTTTGATTGTCTGAAAATTTATCTTAGTGTTTCACCAAAATCTGAGGCCTTGACTTTTCAATTCATTTTAGTCCAGTCTATCTTTGGGAGCAATAGAGAATAAGCCCAGGGGAATTTGCATATTTATTTATTATTTACTTATTATTTAGACTTAGATACCGTTAATATTTATGTATGTATGCATGTATGTATGTATGCACTGTTTTTCTGTTCTATGCTAAGAGTGCTTAAAATGTTCGCACTAAAATATACACGTGTATGTGTCTGTAAACATTTACACTGTAGAATTAGTTTATCTGGAGGTGTTTCCTACAAGGTCTTGCCAGCAAGGTTGCCACTAATCTTGCCAGTCTGAAGGTACAATTCTCCCGCCATCATCTTTACAGCCTAAGACACTAGGAAGGGTCTCTTATGAACCTTTTTGCCCCTCCACTATCCAGCTGTAGGTTATCCTGTTCTCTTGTCTGACCATTCCCTTGACTGCATCTCTTTGCTTCATCTCCCGAGGTTATTCCCACATACCATTACACTCCACCCTATCTTCTCTTTCCCCTCCCCTCTCCTTTACATCCCAATTTAAATTCAACTTCAGTCTAGTCACTCAGAGATGGGTGTGCCTTTTAATAGAAATGTATTTGTTTGACGAAGTGTTATTAGGCTGCTTCTGATTTTTGGCCACCATCGTCTAATGTGACTCTTCTCCTATAGTGACACACCACACATAGCGCCAGCCCCCTCATATAAAGCTTATTTCATAAGTGTTTGTGGAGCCTCTGGGTGAACCTCAAGACTAAATGCAGTTTTTGCCAACCTTCTAGTCCAGTACCCTCGCATAAATCCCAAAAATCTTTTTGTATTTATGTTCTGATTTTCTACGTATGGATGCACACTGCCATATGCTCTGATGGCCAGTCTTGGCCACTCTGGGTATGAAGATCTAAGTTTGCTTCTTTGTTTTAAAGCAGTGGTTCCCAAACTTTTTCAGTCCACCGCCCTCTTGGTACTACAAACTCATCCTCAATGCCCCCCACTGCCTATAGATAGCATTATTCAGAATATTGCACGACCCATTAAGGAAAATAGTAACAGCAAAATTCAAAAGCTGTAACAATCAATTGCACATTTATTCAAAATTAATTAATTGCACATTTATTCAAAATCCAATTTAAAAATATTTTTAGTTAATGTTCATTCAACAAAATTGTTGAGCATGATCCAGTGATACCAGGTTTTCAAAGTCTCATAGTCATTTATCAAGAACCTTAGTAACTAGTAACTTAGCATAAGGCGCAGCACGAAGGGCGCACTGCTTTGCCGAACTAGCGGTGGCGGGGGCAGCACGGCGGGGCAAGGACAGCGCTCCAAAGCTGGCTTTTATGCTGCTCCTTACGTTTCTTACGTGCAGGGAGGATTGTGCTCCTGCACCTTCTGGACAGCGCCCCCTGCCTCTTAGCGCCACCTACCGCCCCCTTGCTTCTCAGTGCCCCCCTTGCCTCCTAGTGCCCCGCTAAGCCATCCCACCGCACCCCAGGGGGTGGTATTGCCCACCTTGAAACCACTGTTTTAAAGCTTCCCACATCTACCTTTGATAAGAACTATATTTTCATACTTTGGGTCTTCCTGGAACACTTAGGGATGACAGACGAAGCATTTGAAGCGGCACAAGCACATTTCTGATTACTAACAAACCTATTGGCATTTCAATCAAGGAATTCCAGAAAGAACAGAAATTCTGACAGCTCTCCAGAGAAGGGCGATCGGTTGCTTTCTGTGGTTGCAAAAGTGACATCCATAAGAGCAATAAACAGAGCAAGTACAGCAAACTGCCACAGCCTATGCCTAAAATGGTGTGATAGGCACCATCCGGAAACGTGGCCTCGTAATTTTTACTAGATAAAATAATAAAATGAAGTGCAGAATCATTTTTACACATCAAAAATAAGCAAAGTATGGTGCCTTTCAATTTTGCAGTCAGAAAATTGAGGTGTAATAGGACAGAGGCATGATGTTTACTCAGAAGCTCATAAATAGGAAACCGTATTTCTTCCTTTAAGAGAACAGTTAGGTATTTGAAGGATTATTCAGTTTATATCTGGGCAAAAAATTGGAAACACATAACAGAAGCAAAAACAGTGAAATTATCTGTCCTGCATTAGCACTTGGATAGCAGCCTGAACCCAATTTTCATTTTAGCTATATAAACAGAGGCACTGTTTACACTGCTGGAGACTGTTGTCTGTCTATATCTGTCCATCTATCTAACCATTTATCTATCAGATCCAGCATATCTCAAGGGTGCTATTATTACAGGCATGTAAAAGTCCCAAATTCATACTCTGTCAGCTGGAACAGTTTCTCCCCATTGCAGTGACTCAGTAACTAATTAACAACTATTAGATAAAGCTATTATCTCTGCAAACTATCTTTGACTGCGTAACCCCCCTCTCTTGCTCTTTGTGAGGCAAATGCTTAATAACAATAAATATATATTTATCATTCTTTCTCCTTCCCCTCCCTCGTCACCCTGCCATTGCTCGGTTTCTGCTTTCCAAACACTGAAATCTGGATTGCGTGAGAGGATTCTTCACCCTTCTAGGATTTCTCAGCAAACAACGATGCTCTGGGACTGACTCCAATGCTGAGATGTTGCTCATTCTGGCCTTTTTAAAGCACTTGTTTTCAGGAAAATGATGTCAGCTGATGCTTCCTGGTCCCTTGGCCTCTGCCATTCCCCCACCCCTTTAGATAAGAGTTTAGTTCTCTTGCTCAATGCGTTCTTTGGCTGAGATCCACTGTGTTTAGCCTGAGGTCTTTCTTTTTAGTGTCAGGGCCTATGAAACATGAAAGAGCACTTCTGAACTTGCACCAAGTACATTTCCCCTCCTGCTGAGCAGCATCGATTCTCCCACACAGAATAATTGTTTCTTATCCCTTTCGAGAGAGAAGTTACTATTGAAATAATATGACCTTGGGGTCATTAGTCTCCTGCACTGTTTCTTTTAAACAGCGGGTATTTCTTTGAAAAATGGATATTGGCGTTTATATCTGGAAAGTTAAGTGGGAGAGAGGACTTGACTATTAATATTAAAAGAGAATTTAAATATGTGGGGTATCGAGATTTCGCTAACCTCTGAATTGAGCTTTCAGCAAGTCCTTGATTTACATCAGTTCGTTGAGTGACTGTACGAAGTTACAACAGCACCGAAAAAGTGACTTATGCCTATTTTTCACACTTACGACCGTTGTAGCATTCCCATGGTCACATGATTTACATTCGGTTGCTTGACATCTGACTCACATTTATGATGGTGGCCGTGTCCCAGAGTCAAGTGATCCCTTTTTGAGATCTTCTGACAAGCAAAGTCAATGGGGAAACCAGATTCAGTTAATAACCATGTGGCTAATTTAACAACTGCAGTGCTTAACTTCACAATTGGGGGGGGTGTAAAATGGGGCGAAACTCACTTAACAAATTTCTCACTAAACATAAATGTTGGGCTGAATTGTGGTCATACGTTGAGGACTACCTGTATTTAAATTGAAGGAATGAAAAACCTAAGCTGTGCCACCAATGAATATTCACAGTAGATGCAGCCTTTAATGCCCCAGAACTTTCCTGTTTTGTCCCGTCAGAGATGTGGGCAGAGATGTCTGTTGCCTTAGTGCAGCGTTACTCAATCTCAGCCTTGAAGTTGTTTGGATTTCAACTCCCAGAATTCCCCAGTCACTCTGCTGAGGGAATTCTGGGAATTGAAGTCCATATACAATGCTGGCTGGGGAAGAGTGGAAGTTGAACTCCACACATCATACAGTTGCTGACTGCCTTCGACGTGATATAAGTTCATTATGGATAGCTTTCTCAGGCTCCAAAACCCAAGAAAGTAAGGCTTCAGAGCAGATTTCTTTATTGTTGCCTAAATGCAGTATCTAAAGCATGCTACTACCCTCATAAAGTATATACTATGGGAACTGTTAGGGAGAAGCCATCTTCGCCCTTTTTTACCTCACACAAACTATCTGAACTGAGTTGCCTCTTGCTCCTCTGGACTGCACCCCCTCCCTCCCAGGAATCCAGACTACATTCCATCACAAACTTGGACTAAGACTAAGGAAAGCATTACTACGGTAAAGATTTTGCAGGTTACAATTGGGATTAAGAGTGGCAGAAATCAGTGGTTATGCCTCTTGGGCTAGGGAATGAGGGAATGAGGTGGGTAAATTCCTTCCATGGAAAACTGGAAGATAAGCACTGCAAAGCAGCACTGAAACAACGCCTTCAGGGTGCTCTTTCTTTCCCAGGCACAGACAAGGAGAGTTGCACAGCTGAATAGGTTAACTCATCATTTAAACATATGCAAATTTCAAATTGCTCACCACTTAGCACTGATGCAGAGCTAAAAAGAAAGAAGCTGAATGCTAAAAGAGCACCCAGTCAAGCTGCATTAAAAAGTGCTAAGTGGCACCTTGGATCTCCAGGTGATGCATTCAACCTTAATGATTGCTGCCTCTGCACAATCCCTGGGGGGCAGTTTGTAGGATCAGTGGTTCTACATAATGGAGCAACTGCTTGGATGCCAGGTATAGGAGCTAACTTGCAAGGTAGGTTAAAACACCCTAACTTAGATAGCAAAACATTAAAATATTGGAGATGTTGTTAAGACAACCAATGGCACTGACAGATTAACAAATGGGTAGAGACATTAGCAATCCTGGAAAAGATCCAGTGTGAATTGCACTGATGTATATGCTCCCACACACAGATGTGGATATTATATCCACTTCCAACTTTACATGGGAATACACATTGCATCAATGTACACACCTGGTAAACAGCTTTCCATATGAGTGCCAATTTATGGGTTTTATGTCAGAACTTTTAATTTTGTAACTATCTTATTTTGCTGGAAAATTACAGTTTCCTGGTAGTTATTGCAGCCTGGGAATATAGTTCAACTCTTCAGAGAAACATAAGGAGTTAAGACCGGTTACTGTGTGTCTACAGAGCTTAAAATGCTTCCACGCTGGCTTCCAAAGATTCTTATTTTCATATCTGATTTGCACCTATTTATTCCCCTGCTCGCCATCAGACATGGCCAATGTAAATGGCAGAAGGCCATTGCTGGCATGGGACAGCATAGATCTTGTTAGCTGTTGCTCTGTTTTCCCAGAGCATAAAGACAGACAATAAAGTTTATTATCTCATTACACACTGCATTGGTTCATATACAGAAGTATCTGCTCGGCTCTATTTATTATGTTTGCATGGATTAGAAATGCTGATTTCTCTCTCCAGCTGTGCACTGGGGCTTGTGCAAAAGAACACTTCTTTCAAAACAAAGATTTTGGTGCTAGGAGACAAGTCATTCACCTCCTGCAGCATTTGCCGTATTAAAAGAAGTGAGACTTCCACTGTGGATGGAAGATCCAGAGCTTGCCAGCATTATTCCTGGACTGGGTGCATTGAGGCACTTCTTTAGGTTTCGTGCACCTGCACACATATGCAATTCTGGCTATTCAGGAACCACACACAGAACTTGGAGGGAATCACTTTTGTGACCTTAGAAATAGCCATGCAGCAGGAAGAAGAGGAAATAAGGAGGTATTAGAAGAATGGTATCTGATGCTACCAACAAAAACTCACCGCGGTATGTTTGTGTGGGTATAAATTTCTTTTATTATTAAATTTAGTTCCAGCCTTTTTATTTCTTCCAACACTTGAGGTGCAGCTAATAACAATAAAAACAGAGTATAAAACTCAACAAAATTGCTGCACTTAACATAAAAACCAAAATTAAAATCATTAATTAAAACAATTAGCAATTAAAAATATGCTGTGCTTTTATCACTTGCTAAATACTGAAAGCTTTGGAGGAAATGCATTCTGGGAGCCTCGCCAGAGAGGAACCTTTCCCACATTTGAGAGAGCTGGCACCTTCACAGGATCTGTCCTGCTGTATCTAAGTAAGCTGGCCACATCCATTGGTGGCAGGATGATCTATAGATAACTCCTACAAAAAAAACCCTACACATCAGCACCTTACGCTGCGCCTGATGGGCAACTAGCTGCCATTGTAGACTTTTCAGTACAGGCATTATAGGATCCTTGTTCTATGCACATTGTTTGTCACATTTTGCACCAATGGCAATTTTCAAATGCTTTTTAACATACTTCCTATGTAGTTGCACAAAACGCATTGAAATAGTAGAGGCAGATTATAATCATGTATTGGTAGCTGTTGCTAAATCCAGCTGGCTCAGGGCAGGTTAAAATTGGCACTCTGCCCTGACCACAGTTGGATAAATATCCTTCCCAACCTAGGCACTATCATTCAAGCCCAGCCCAAGAACTACATAGAACAATAGACCCAAAGGTCAGTCCTTTATTTGCTCATACCATATAGGCAGAATCTTGCCAGACTAACCCTAGCAAGTATACCCAGAGAGGTTCTGTGAGTGACTACCCTAAAACTCTTCCTCTTTCTCTAAACCAGCTCCAGGCTGTGTTGTCTTTTGTCTCATCTTCTACTTGGAATTTGCTTTCTCTACTTTCTGGAAAATTGCCTCTTCACTGTAGTCCATCACACCACCTTCAGTTCCTTTTAATTTGTGAATTTGTGACTTTCTGCTTTTGCTGTTAATCTCTTTGTCAGCTGTCAGTTTTTGAAAAAGCTTGATAAATGCACAAATACTAATCGCTAATATCACAGTAATACTAATATCACTAATTATGATAGAGTAATACAAAACATATACAGTAAATAACAGATGATAGTTGCAATGTTGCTTTCCTGATATTAGTGGGCATCTTCAGGAAACCTCTGGACCTGGAACTATCACTTTTAATTCCATACATTAGACTTGTTCACATGGATTCAGGAATTTCTCTATGGAAAGAAAGTGCTTTTTTCTAAACCATCACAATTGTTCACGATTCAGCTGAAGAGGATTCCTGCTTGATAACAAGATCAAAGCTATTTCAATAGGATACCGTTGACTTGGTGGTGCATTCCTGATCAATTAGATGTAATACTATCGACCTATCAACACCACTTGCTGTTCTCACAGTTAGAGAAGCCCTTTCCCCCCTCATCACTTTTCAGAATCAAGTGTGCCACTTAGTGGTTGTTGATATGTACAGCCAAAGAAATATTTCTTCCCTTGGCAAGAAAAAAGTGACATAACCAGAAGCAGTTCCTATAGAAACAGGGTGGTTTGGAATTTGTGGCTGGTACTTTCTATGTGTAGAGCTTGAATTCAGTCAGCGCAGTGAAATCCATAGGCACCTGTTCTTTACAAAACAGGGACCTCCAGAAATGTGGAAAACAACACAAAGGGACATGTGACCATTCATGGTGGACTTGTGAGAAATGTGGACGCAAATTCATATGGCAGTGCAGAGGGTTTTAAAAGTTAATACACAGCTGAAACCAGATAGTCACCTAGGAAAGGCTCACAAGAAATTAGTGTTATATACGGGAACTGTAATGAGATTGTATGCACAAAAATGGAAGAATGCAAAAATTCCCAGAACGGAGGAGTAGGCTGTGAAGATGGCATTGCTTGCAAAAGTGGCTAAATTGACTTGTTTGATTAAGGAGGGAATAATTATAAAAAAAACTGGAAATCCTTTATGAACTTCTTGTTGAAAATGAATAAGAATGAACTGGCGATTTCAGGATTCACTGTTTAATGCATGAGATGCAATTTGGGAGGGTGGAGATTATAATTATCACGTCTGTAACTGCTCAAAGATCGGACATTGCTGCTTTAGATATCATTTCCTTCTTGTTTCCTTGTCTTTCAGTGCCCTATGCTACTTATTTTATTCTTTCATATATATTTTTTCTATTTTTCTGTTTAAATTGTGGACTTTTTAAATCTTGTATAATTTTATCTTTCACTAAAGATTATATAAAAACAAAATAGGGAGCTGTGTGGGAAAGGCCTTTTCTCTTACCAATAGAAACTGCTCAGAGCCATTCCTTAAGCCCATTTCCCAAGGGGTGTATGAATCTTTACCATGCAACTTTTACCTCTGGTTTTCTAGAAGCCTAATGATGGGATGCTAGTTATTTTGATGCTCAGGTTTCTGGGGAATAAAAGCTGACCTTTGGCCAATGCTCTCCAACTGGCTATTTCTCTGTTCTGGAAAACCTTGCCTAATTCGACTTTTGTTAATTCAGAATTGGACCAAATGCCCCCAAAGGAGCAATGAAAGCTCGTGTATGATGGAAGACTGGTTCGATCCTCCTTTGTATTTCTTTATTGGTGCCATTTCCTGCTCCAGAAAATGCTGAAAGTCTCTACCTTGTGCAAACTGTCTCACCCTGCAGTATTATTCCATGGGCTATATACTATTTGATTTTACATGTGCAATCAACATTGAGATCAATCGTGAACACCTAGATGTGAACTATGGTAATATTTGCATAAGGTGAAGTTTAGGTTAACCAGGTCTTATGACTTGAGCACAGCTGTGGGTCAATATGCTTGTAGGTGGCCAAATGGTAATCAGCGGGGCGTCAAGGAACATTAGGTTATAACTGGTTAGATACCCAGCCAGAAATACACACACATGTACATAGATACAGTAAACGTATAGACATAAAGAGAGGGAGTGAGCGAGGGAGTGAGAACCATCTCATCAGGAAATAATGGATCCTTTTGATGATTTGATTGATTTCCATTAAGCTTCCAGCTACTAAAAAAATATATGTTTAAACATTTTTTAAGAACACATCACTAAATCTACCCTATTGAGGTATCTAGCCAACCTGAAAATCTACTCAGCTCATGAATAAGACTTGTACCCAATATATCAGTGATGGCATGTGTGCCACGGGGGGGGGGCAGAGCCCTCTCTGCTGGCACGTGGCACAATTCGCTCCAGCATCGCCCCAGAACTGAACATGCTCAGAAAGGAGTAGCAGCGCCAAGCAATGATGTCATGGGGCCATGTGAATGCTCAGAAAGGAGTAGCGGTACCAGGTGATGATGTCACGGAGCCATGCACATGATCTGAAAGGGAGTAGAGGAACCAGGTGATGACATCACGAGTCGTGACTCATTAGTTGCGACTCGTTCGGGCACTCGGTGTCTAAAAAGTTAGCCATCACTGCTATATATCCATTTTGCGCCTGATTTAAAAGAAACAGGATGTGCAGAACCTAACTGTGTAAAATAAAGTTCACTAGTTAGTACTCCTGAATTGTAATATATTTTATTCCATGATAACAGCAGGATGCCCTATTCAGCATGCAGATTAAACAAGCTTGTAGTCGGGACAAAATAGAAGCAACACTTTTTAAATATATTCCTTTCAATCCTGTTGGATTCTCAGAGACTACCTGGAGAAGCTCCAGGACTTTTCTTTGCAAGGTTTTTCAGAAGTGCTTTTGCCATTGCCTCCTTCCTAGGACTGAGTGAGGTCACTCAGCTGACTTTGTGTCTAAGATCGGACTAGTTTCTAGCCTGATACCTTAATAACTACACCAAACTGGCTTTTATTACTACTCAGTAAGAGCTCCTTAATCATTAAATTCCTGACCTTTACAATATAGCATATTAATAGACTGGTATAGAAACCCATTTCATTTCTATACACTGGATTCTGTGTATCTGTTCATTGGCTGACAGCTGATTGTGAAAGCTCTGAATACTCCATCTCTGGAAACACCTTCACTCGTGCAAATTATTGCTGCATTCAACATGGTGGAAAATAACATCAAAGAGGAAGGTGGGAACAGAAGTGTTTTGGGTACTCAGTGATGCAAAACGATAAGCTTTAGATAAACTCTAGAAAGAGAATATATATAAAATCTTCCCCTGGATTGTCTGAATTCTTATAAGCTTGTGCCTGTGGATTACTGACACTATTCAGCCAGCTTGTCTCCTGTCAGCTTCTTTTTCTGTCTGAGTCTTCTCCAAAGAGTTCCGCCTTTCCATTATGTCTCTAAAAATTTACGTTTTAGCTTCATTATTAGTGTTTCCAGTGAGCTGCCTGGTTTCCCTTCATCTAGTATTGAATGGTTCATTCTTCTAGGACTAGGGGGGACATGATAGCAGTGTTTCAATATCTCAGGGGCTGCCACAAAGAAGAGGGGGAAGGTCAAGCTATTCTCCAAAGCAGCAGAAGGCAGGACAAGAAGCAATGGATGAAAACTAATCAATAAGAGAAACAACCCAGCACTAAGGAGAAATTTCCTGACAGATCAATCAGTGGAACAACATGCTTCCAGAAGTTTGGGGTGCTCCAACACTGGAAGTTTTTAAGAAGAGTTTGGACAACTATCTGTCTGAAATGGCATAGGGTTTCCTGTCTGAGCAGGGAAGACTGCCAAGGTCCCTTCCAACTCTGTAATTCTCATTCTCATTCTCATTCTCATTCTCATTCTCATTCTCAGTCTCATTCTCATTCTCATTCTCATTCTCATTCTTGTATTCCAAAATATTTACAACAATTTTCTCCAGCTTTGAAAGCCATATCTTACAACTAAAGAAACATGAAAAGACATATCTTTGTTGGAAGTATAACAACTCTGCACTTTAATATTTTGCCCAACTCTTGTTATTTTTTTTCATCCCAAATTGCTTATACTTCTTTATCTCCCAGCTAGAGTCACCACTCCTGTAAATTTTCTCAGTAGCATATTGAAGGTCATCCATCACCTGGCACTTATACTCTCAGTCATTTTTTATTTTCTACCCGTGTGTGTTTTCCTGGTGAAAGCACAGGAGTGGTTTATCATTGCCTTTCCCTGTATGGTATGAATGGATGCCTTTGCCATTGTCATTAAAGTGATCATCCCTCTCCAATATCTTCCTATATTGCTGCTGCCCAATGAAGGGGCCTGCTTATTTTAGTTCAGCAACTGAGATGACCCTTAAGCTTTGGGTGTCTATGCTGGGAATATATACTCCTAGCATATACTCTGGCATTCTTCATTCATCCCTCACAGAAACTCTTCCTCATCATGACTATAATGGGGCAGCATGTCAGGCCTTGGAGGGCATCACTATGCCCTCTTCAATATCCCTTCTGACAAAGCTTGTATGGAGGTTACCTTACTCTTCACTAAGAGGAATATGCCTGATCTGAAGTATTACTTCCATATTATTTCAGTCCCAAAAGAAGCACTACAATTTGTTATATTCATACTTGTCTCAGATGGTTGCTTTAGAAACCCACCCTGCAGGCTTCTAGCTTAGGTTAAGGCTGTTGGTATGCATTCTGTCAGATTTATTTACAACAAAATTGATTTTCCTGCAAACTGTTTCTTTCATAACATCAGTTTGCCTCGTC
>JANHFO010001316.1:152378-173579 GCA_032468095.1 Pareas carinatus | reverse complement strand
CCTTTTGAATATTTAGACTTAGACTTATATGTACCGCTTAACAGTGCTTTACAGCACTCTCTACGCGGGTTACACAGTCAACATATTGCCCCCAACAATCTGGGTCCTTGTTTTACCGACCTTGGAAGGACGGAAGACTGAGTCAACCTTGAGCCAGTGAGAATCGAACTGCTGAACTTTTGATAGCTAATGGCAGATAGCAGTCAGCAGAAATAGCCTGCAGGGCTGCTTTTAACCACTGCACTATCCTGGCTCTATAGTTTTGCCTTTGTTCTGCTTTGAACCTCTTAGGAAGCAAGACAAGCAGTCTTTGACTTACAGCAGTTCATTAAGTGACTGTTTGTAGTTACAGCAGCACTGAAAAAAATGAATTATGACCATTTTTCACACTTACGATCATTCTAACATCCCCATCGTTGTATACCCGGTTCCTTAGGCATTGAAGAGACAGGTTGTAAAAGGAACAGCAGGTTTATTGCAGAGAAGCAAGGGCATATCATACAGCAAGCAGAAACATGTACAAAGCCAGCAATACTGCTGTGCAACAGGCTTATATATAGAATGGTCCCAAGGTGGCAGCCAAGAGGCAATTAGACATTTTCCCGCACTAGCAACCCCTGGAGACAGGACGTCTGGTCCTACTCAGGCTTCGACTACTTTAGGGCAATGACTAAGCAGAACAACGTTAAGCAGAACAGCATTACACCCATGGTCATGTGATTTGCATTCAGATGTTGGACAACTGGTTCATATTTAGGACAAATGCAGTGTCCCATGGTCATGGGATCACCTTTTGCAACCTTCTGACAAGGGGGAATCCAGATTCTCAGCTTAACAACTGTGTTACTAACTTAACAACTGAAGTGATTCACTTAGCAACTGTGGCAAAAACAGTCATAAAATGGGGCAAAAGTCACTTAACAAATTTCTCACTTAGGAACACACATTTCGGGCTCAATCTTGGTCGTACATCAAGCACTACCAATATAAAAGTAATATAAGTAGTAGCACAGATCACTCTATAAGATAATCATTTAATGCTTCTATGAGGTAGTGGTTATCAATACGGCCACGGCAGTTTGATCTAGTTGAAATATCAGGACACCTTTTCTAAGGAAGTTACCCATGAAGCGTGTTGTGGCACTCTAATTCTAATGTATCAAAATCAAGGATTATAAATTCTGTTTAAAACAGATGCTGTAAAATCAAGAAAGCCCCTTGAATCCAAGGAATTACCTGACTTAAAAATCTAGTTCTAATGTATGCTTCATAGTGAAATACTCAAATAATCGGTTGAACTTGTATCTTTTTTTGATGTGGTTTATAACTTTCAATTCTATCTTCTAGGGCAAGAAAGGAGAAGCTGGTCTCCCCGGAGTTGATGGGTCATCTGGACTTCCTGTAAGTAAGACCGATGGGGCTACAAGTCTGATCGCTGTCCAAGGTGCTTAAATATCAAGCTTATAATGTTTATGTTATGTAAGATCAAGAAGCTGTTCTCCAGTGTGGAAACTTTAAGGTTAGCTTCTGTACTGTTTTATTTATTCCACCATATGGCACAGAGCTTGGTTTGCTGACAAGGCCCTTCATGGTCACATTTACAACATGCATCTGGCTCTTGATCCCAGGCAAAATTCCCCAAAGATATTGGTTTTCACTTTGTCAGGGAATTGCACAGGTAGTGTCCAAATGAAGTCATAGATGCTGACAAGGATTTGTTGTTTTATATAAAGAAATAAATTTTACATCAATATATCCAGGAAACTAGATAGTCAGGCAAACAGGAGCATCATGAGGTAAATCATGGAGCCCACAGGGCACAGAAGAAAAAGATGGCAAAAAAGGGACGCTCCCCCTCTATACCCACAGCAACCAATCCCAATAATAATAATAATACATTTTTATTTATACCCCACCCTTCTCCCGAAGGACTCAGGGCGGCTCACAGGCAACGTGAAAACACAATACAGACACAAACAATAAAAACCTATTAAAAACATTACGTATGGCCTGATTAAAATAGGGGAACGATAAAATGATATCCATCTATGATAAAACTAAATAAAATACATTAAACCACTCTAAAAGCATAGGAGAACCAGGGCGCGACTATGACATACCAGCCTCTTGGAACAGGTGAGTCTTCAGGGTGCGGGGAAAGGCCCGAAGGTCAAGAATTGTTTGTATTGCAGGGGGGAGATCATTCCAGAGGGTGGGTGCCGCCACAGAGGAGGCTCTCCCTCTGGAGGTCACCAGCCGACATTGTTTGACCGACGGTACCCTGAGGAGGCCCACTCTGTGGGAGCGGGTGGGTCGGCGGGAGGTATTAATGGGTAGAATGCGGCCCTGCAAGTAACTGGTCCAAAGACTTGTCCACGTCTTGTCCACGTCATACCAAGGAATGACTTAGTCATCTTAAATAATGCCAGAACCTTTTCAGAAATCTGTGGGTTCCCCATGATCCATGAATAGTAGAATTCTGCACAGGTATGGCTCAAAGTCTTCATTGCCATTCAGTTCAACCAGGAGTTAAGGCCTTGACCGAATTATACACCAGAACTTCAGGGAAACTCTAAGATCCCTCTGAAACCCTGCTAGGTCTATAGGACACCTGGGCTGGGCTGATTAAGCAGGTCCTTTCTCCTTTTAGCAGAGATTAGCAACAGAGAATTCCAAGGCTAACGGGAAGTGATCTGTCCATGACAAGGCTAATAGAAACACTACCCAGTTCCAGATCACTTTGGTACTACCTGAGATTAAAATCCAGAAGTGACATGTGACATGAGTGCACGTGGGGGGGGGGCGCACACACCCACGTTATGTCTTTACAGTTAGTATCTCAGATGTGAGGAGAAGGTCCCCCTCCCTGCAGTGAGAGAAGGGTTTTTCCTGTCCCTTGGGTAAAAACAAGTAGAGAATTAGCAAGGGAAGTACATGAGGACAATGGGTGGAAGGAATCGATTATTTCTTTTCTCTGAGAAAGTTGAAATAAATGAGGGGAATGAGGAGGGTCTTCCAGATGGGTGTGCATTGTAATTCCAAGCTAGATCTTATTAGAGGGTTGTTATCTGACACTAATGTAGTAGAGTGGAAGAGAAGAGCTAGGGAGCCCAAGGGAGTGAAAAATAATAGGGAGGAAAGTGGTTATGGCGGGAAGAGGGACATATAGTGGGAGATAGGAGGAAAAGAAGTTTCTGGTACCAATCTCTAGTTCCAGCCTCCTTTCTCAACTCATGAATAAGGCATCCAGATCACTGGGTGTGCTTCTTTCTGGTTAATGGTTCTGAATGCTAGGTAGATCTGTAATATATTTAATCTTATCTACAAATTAATTCTGGATAAAAGATCAGATCTGTGTGCACTATTGAGACCTGGTTGAATAAGATGTGAGGAGTCTCCTTTATGGACATCTATCCAGTCAGATTCCATATATACTTCAGTCCTGATTTCAGAGTAATGGAGGTAGACTGGCAATTGTGTATCACAAGATTCTGGCCATTGCAAGACCATTTTTCTTCAGGAGGCCAGATATGAGGTGTTTGATCACATTGCAATAGATTTACCCAGAAAGTTTAGCACTGGGCAGTTTTACTCTCCCTTCTCTGATGTCTGAGATGGCTTCAGAATTCATGGCTATAATAATAACTGTGGATTTGCCCAGATTGTCACTGGAACATCCCATGTAGCTGACCATCTACCTGGTTTTTATTTTAGAGCAGTTGAGACAAGATCTAGTACTGGGGGACTTTTTCATTGCTCACTTGTTACGGACACTTCATCCTGTCCATAAGGTTAACCGAAGACACAAATCCTTGCAGATGGAAAGGGCCTGCCCCAGATTTTGATGGACCTGGAGGAATTTCAGACAGCATTTGGGGGAATTTCTTAGAAATCAGAAGGGTAGGTCTATTGAATGGCTTGCCTGGAATATGAGAGTGACTAGGGTACTATATAGATTGAGCAGCTTCTCATTGCTTGTTAATCTTAGTCTGATTCTCTGAGGTGCTTGGGAGATTACGTGAATGAACAGGTGCATGAGAAATAGTTATGACTGGACACATATAGAGCTTAAATTAGAGCTTTGCCTATTTATAGTGATAAGGGTGACTCTGTGTGAATGCTTTTTAGTCCTCACTGTGTTTGCAGATAGTCAGCCTGATGTACTCATTACTGTGCTTCAAACTGGTTTTGGTCCACAAACTCTATTAATATAAGTACTAATTGTTTGGCCAAACATTTTATGGTTAAAATAACTCATATTAATTCTAAATAGGAAGTTGGGTGGACAAAAACCAAAGAGGTAACACAAGTGATATTTGTGGTGTTATTTGGAAGGTTTTGAGTCTATAGATCTCAAGAAGTAAAAATGTATGGGCTAGACTCCTATCCCATTTGGCTAATTAAATTTGGAAATAGTTGACATAAAGGAACTAAACTTGGTACCCCATGACTATCACAGCTTAGTGGAGATTTGAATGCTAGTCTTCCCAGTCCCAACTGAGTTGTCCAAACTTGCTCTATTGTTTGAGTGTTGCAGTTGTATAACATATCTCCAATGTCTTCTTCCTTCCTCCCCTCCCTTTCTGCAGACTTCACATATAATATGTCTTCTCTGCCTGAACTGTTAAGGCTGGCCAACGTCACCAATGGCAATTTCACCAAGGAAAACACCGCTAAGTATAAAATTGTGGAGATGATTTTCATAGTTACCGTAACTGGGTCACTTAGTCTTGTCACTGTGGTTGGAAATATCTTGGTCATGCTGTCCATCAAAGTGAACCGCCAACTTCAGACTGTCAACAACTATTTCCTCTTTAGCTTGGCCTGTGCTGACTTGATAATTGGCATCTTCTCCATGAATCTCTACACGGTATATATTGTCAAGGGCTATTGGCCACTTGGGGCTGTTGTATGTGATCTCTGGCTAGCGCTGGATTATGTAGTGAGCAATGCCTCTGTCATGAACTTACTCATCATCAGTTTTGACCGTTATTTCTGCGTTACCAAACCACTGACCTACCCAGCTAGACGTACAACCAAAATGGCAGGTCTGATGATTGCAGTTGCTTGGATATTATCCTTTATCCTCTGGGCACCTGCCATATTGTTTTGGCAGTTCATTGTTGGACAGAGGACAGTAACAGAAGGAGAGTGCTACATTCAGTTCCTCTCCAACCCGGCTGTAACCTTTGGCACCGCCATTGCTGCTTTCTACCTCCCAGTGGTTATCATGACTGTGCTGTACATCCACATCTCATTGGCCAGCCGGAGCCGCGTGAGAAGGCACAAACCGGACAGCAAGAAAGAGAAGCGGACGAAGCCACTCAGCTTTCTGAAAAGCCCTCTGGTCAAGCAGAATAACAATTCTCCGAAGAAAGTGATGGAGGTGAAGGAGGAAGCAAAAAATGGGAAGGTAGAAGAACAGCCCTTGCAACCCTCTGAAACGACTGGCCATCAAGAGGAAAAAGAAACTTCTAATGAATCCAGCACAGTAAGCATCACCCAGACGAATAAAGAGAAACAGGGGCTGGGAATTGTACCAGCCGGTACAGGCAAGAGCCCCGTCCATCCTCAGATCAACTCTGCCTCTAAGTGGTCCAAAATTAAGATAGTCACTAAACAAACAGGGACTGAGTGTGTCACTGCCATCGAGATTGTCCCAGACAAAGAAGCCCGTTCCACCCCAGTTACCTTATCGAACAACCGTCCAGTTAATGTGGCCAGGAAATTTGCTAGCATTGCCAGGAGTCAGGTGAGGAAGAAGCGGCAAATGGCAGCTCGGGAGAAGAAAGTCACCAGAACCATTTTTGCCATCTTGCTGGCTTTCATTGTGACATGGACCCCTTACAATGTGATGGTCCTCATTAATACTTTCTGCAACTCTTGTGTTCCCGAAACCGTCTGGTACATTGGGTACTGGTTGTGCTATGTGAACAGCACTATCAACCCAGCTTGTTATGCCCTTTGCAATGCTACCTTCAAGAAAACCTTTAAGCATCTTCTTATGTGCCAGTACAGGAACATTGGTACTGCAAGATAATTTGGATTTGAGGAGTGCTCAGCAATGAGATTGTGTGTGGAGATTTGTTACTCTCCAACCAGATAAACGTATTGTTCTTAGTCATACCATTAATTACTAGACAGAGCCTTTCACCAAATACAGAATGAGAACTAGTGAAAACGTATTCTTTCAACATACTTGGCTCTTGAAAATTCACCAAGAAATAGGCAGACCTTCTACTCAGATGATTCTCTTGACTGTGTTTCTTCAGAAAACAACGAAGACAGAAGCTAGGGATTAGATGTGGTGAAGCCTCATAGTTTCACCAGACAGACATAACACTGCTCTTTGCCGTGCTGCTCTTGAGATACCAATAAACTTTCATGATCTTTTAATTTCTGTCTGACTAAACTAGGATGCCTCTATTGGCTAGGTTGTACGTTAAAAAATGCAACAGAAAAGATCCTTCTTTCCTTGGCTGCCTTGCTGGCTTGTGTGGACATATGTGAGAGAAAAAGCAGCAAGGGACAACAGGGTTAATTAATTAATAAACAGTGAAAATGAAAGCAAAGATATATTGTTTCAGCACCAGTCATCAAGCTGTATCAATTTCTATTTGTAGATTCTAGGACTTTGTCTAGTTGAATTTCCAGTGTCCCGGGTGCAAGGGACTTGTTCCTCTCAGGGAATATATCAGCTGCTGAATAGATCTGTCTGCTTCATAGGCTTCTCAAGGGCCTTACCAAATCTGCCTCAACTCCATTTCTCCATGGCTGGCTGTTGGGCCAAACAGACGTCTTTCCAGATGGATAGAATGCCAGCTCAGATGGTTTTGGGGGGAAAAAAACGGGGAAAAAACCTTGGATATCACATAGATACCCAAAGTCAGTTCTACAACATTTTGAGTCATGTGCCAAAGTTGTCTAAAGTAATTAATCTCAAAAGCAAGCATGGTGTCCTTGAGGCAGAGTGGATGCTTGACAGGTAGCTCTAAGGAGAACAGCAAACAAAGCAACCATGATGCTGGAAGAAGATTCTACATCGACAAGTCTTTCTAAGAGAGTCTTCAACACCGCTCATTTTTGTTCCTTTTAAAATTATGTCACCATGCACACCAAGTCCCCCTTGCTCCACACATATTTGTTTAAGTACCTTTTTTAATGTACTTACTTTTTTTTAAAATGCTGATAGTAGGTTCTAAAGCAGGCTGTGGCAGAGAAAAACAATGAATGGCCACCCCACTTGTTTCTGCATTATGTATTTGAGGCCATGTTAAGAAGATTCTCATGAGCTTTGTAAATGAGCATTGCCTTCCTTCTAGTCAGTGTTGTCATAGAGCCCTCAGCATGTGGGTTCCAGTGTACATAGACAGCCTAAATTCCAGAATACTCATGTTCTGTGTAGACCAATTACATTCAAGTTTTGCTCAGTGTCTCTGGCACCCTCAGGAACATATCAGAGCAGAGTGTAATCATCAGTGGTCTAATGTTTCCTGGGTTGGTAGGAGTGACCATGGCTATAGACCTCTTAGTTTCATGGCTGAGGGCTCTCAGGTTAAGAGATGCCGTTACATTTGGCCAAAGGCTCCTGCTTCGTGTGGCTGTAGAGGCAGCTAGGCTGCCACTGCCTTTCAAATAATTTGCATAACGTTGCCCCAAATGCCTTGCAGTGTTTTTTTTAAAATTAATTTATTAATTTATTTGTTACAACTACAGTGGGAACCACTTAAACAAATAAAATAATTGAACTATATCTAGCACACCTTTGGGTCAATCTTTTTCCAATTAGTTGCAAATATTCTGCCCCTCCACAGAAGATCGTTTAGGGATTAAACTTGGAAAATCTACTCAAGATTTTGTGAATTAAGAGGTTTTGTGGGGAAAAAAATACAAGATGAACTAGGGAGTGTCCATCAATCTAGTGAACTCTGGATCTGTTGGTCGGAATTCCCAGCCAATTCAAGGGGACCAAACTGCAAATTCTGATTTAGGATATTTTAAATAACTGTTGGGACGATATAATAGATCTTTTGTAAACTTGGTCAAGTTGTAAAGCTATATAACATGTAAAATAAAGCTATGGTAAACTAGAATAAGAAATAGTTATTGGTTAAGATGGTTAAAGGTCACTTGCTCAGAGTTAACCTATCCTAAAATACAATTTTGGAACTAGAATGACTAATAGGAAATTAAGAGTGCTGTAATCCCACAATAAACTTAAACTATTTGACAGGCCTGGCATGTCATTGAAATTTCCATATTGTTCATATAGTCCATATTGACCATTAGACAATGCCGATCCTGTGGTGTGAAAATGTTTGTGTCTCTGCTACCATTAAGTATGAAAAATTCTTTCACTAATTTACCATCAATTCTATCATACCAGCTTCTTCTCACATCTTTGTTCTGGAGACCAAAGATAGCTCTTTAATGAGGCAAAATGAGGTGGCTATTTGGAATGCCAGATAAGAGCAGAACCAGGCATTCCAACTTTGGGGCATGAATTGAGGATTTGAACCTTTGCCCCAGAGTGCATTTCTTCAGCCAAGCTTTAAGAGTATAGATACATAGGGCTGGAAAGATCCTTAAACGCCTTCTTGTCTAACCTTCTGCTCACGGTAGAGAGTCCTTATACCATTCCAGACAAATGGTGGTCGGGTTTTTTGTTGAAGTTCTGGAGATGGAGCGCTCACAACTCCAGGAGGCAGGCTGTTCCATTGATTGATCATTCTAGCTGCCAGGAAATTCCTCCTTACTTCCAGGTTGGATCTCTCTCTGATGAGCTTTCAGGTGCAATGGAGAATAAATTGACGTATTTCCCCCTGTAACAGCCCTTCGCGTATTGGAAGACTGCTATTATGTCTACCCCCTCAAGCCTTCCCTTCATTAGACTAAACATTCCTTTTTCCCTTAGCCATTCATCATATGGTTTAGCCTCTTATCACTTTTGGACATGCAGGATTATTTCTGGCAACCACGTCTATTTCCGGATACCTGCTGTTATATGCTACAGGAAGGTCCTCAAAGCCGTCGGAAAAGTAATTACTGGAATAAGAAAGTGGTATTACTTATATGAAATCACACATCCAATGACACAGAAGCTGAAACCTATGTGGTGGAAAACCAGATGAAAATCTTATTCCAGTTTGGATTTATTTATTTACTTTGCAATGTAAATGAGGAAACAGCTCGTTCTACTGCAATTCCACAGGGTGACTAGAAATGTGATGAGTTGCTGAGGTTCATATTTTGCACCAGGAAATGGGTAAGCATGGAAGCTGCCCTCAGTCTTTGGAACTCCCTGCCAAGGGAAATCAGACCAGCTCCTTTTAAAAATAATCTACTGGTAGGAAAAAAACATTAAAAAAAATATTCAGGCCAACCATTAATGATATGTTGGACAAACTGCTGAGCTGAGTTTTGAAGGCTCGAACAATGTCTTGAAACACAATTTTTTTTAGAATAGCTGTTTCAGTAAAATACAATTCAACAAGGGTTTTTGCAAGAGTTTGATTTAAAAAACTATTTTTATTGACTCAGATATTGTTCTTTAAAGGAAAAGGTTATCATTCAGATAATTAAATAAATGATCAGTCATATGAGGTGAATCTTAAATGCTGAACAAGGGTATAATCACATGGTTAATTGCTTTGCCACCTGGAACAAAACATTTCCCCTCTCGATCCCCAGGTGGTGCCTTTAACAAGAAGCAATGGGCTTAATAGATGCATCCTTTAGAGGAGAATCCATAGCCCTGTAGAACAGAGGTCTCCAACTTTGGTCCCTTTAAGGCTTGTGGACTTCAACTCCCAGAATTCCTCACCCAGCCATTCTGGAAGTT
The DNA here is from genome assembly GCA_032468095.1 of Pareas carinatus. Classification (NCBI taxonomy): domain Eukaryota; kingdom Metazoa; phylum Chordata; class Lepidosauria; order Squamata; family Pareidae; genus Pareas; species Pareas carinatus. The sequence continues at coordinate 163,738 of JANHFO010001316.1, read as the reverse complement.
GAAATCCACAAGCCTTAAAGGGACTAAGGTTGGAGACCTCTGCTGTAGACTCTTATTATTCTGCTACCAGGTCTGGGAGGTCAAACTGTTGCATCTTGGAAAGTCCCTGAAGAACTCAGCTGAAAGGTAGCTTTAATCAAGAATGAGCTTGTAGTATTCCAAGCAGTGATAACTACATAGCCAATGAATGAATTTTCTCTCCTGAGACAACAGGGACTCCTGATGGATGAAGCAATAAAGAGCAGAGCAGCAGAAAGCTTTTGCAGTGTCCTGTAATCAAGTTCTAACTTTCTACGCTTGCATGCTAAGTAGACAGGTAAAAATGTAGAGCCTTAAAACAAGAAATGCGCTTGTAGACAAAAAGATATCAGTATATACCGTGCCTTGAAGTGGGGATAGGTTGGAGCTGCCAGGTAAGTCAAAGAAGGTGTGTAGCTCCATGGCGTTCAAAATAGTCATTGGTTTCTTTTATTCAAGTTGGGATTATTACAAAAATAATGCCTTGCTTGATGCCAGCAATATATTTACATTGGAATTAATTAATTTAATTAACATCAAGCATTAAAAAGTTCATTCAATGTTTCCTATAAGTTTGAAGTGCTAGGTCAACAGAATTTAAGTGAAAGCCACATTCCTGTTTCTCACATTACTCATCTAAGTGTCTTTTTTTCTTTGCAACTTTCATATGCTATATAATAAAGTTCTCAAGTTGTTATACAATTAAAAAGGCACTCCCACTTATTGGAGAAAATTGGAATGGGACTTCTGAAGATCCTGACATTTTGAAAAATTCCTCACAGAAGAAAATGATATTTCAACTAAGCTGGTTCAAAGCTCTTTGCAGCTTTAAAGAACTTCAAACCAACAAGACTCAGAAGTAGATCAAGACCAAAGCAGCTGGGGAAGCACCAGCATAATAAGGTTGAAATGACCAGTTCTCTGTCATTGTGTCTGTTTTATATTAACTGAATACAAAGGGAATTGTATCCACAGTTCCTTGTCACAGTACATGTTGCTAGAGCAAACATGGTCAAAGCTATTTTTTATTCAGGTAAGAGAAAATCAGCCAAAGCTATTAAAAGATTTATTTCCCACATTATTTTTATAAATAACTCAAGGCAGCGAACACACACAATGCTCTATTATCCTGACAACCACATTGTGAGGTAAGTTGGTCTACCCCACTAGCCTTCTAATGAAAATGTTGGCTCAATGAGAAAAAAGTCATATTTCAATGGATTGTACTCCAACGAAGACAAAATGGAAACATTCTCCTTGCTGGAGGAGCTACCAACCAACAATATTTCCACCTTGTCTGGACTAACGCAGGATCCTCAGCAGTAACATTTCTTCCAAATTTTGCTGTCTTGAAATAATAATAGAGGATAGAATTTACATTGCCTTAATGATGATTGGGTAATTCTAGAAAGGTGTTTTAAATCACAGAGGGGACCTTGCTGGCATCAAGTTGTAGGGCACATCGATGTAAAAGATCTGTGCCGTTTCTAATTCAACTTGGAATTATCAGAGTGCATGCTATTGAATGGTTTTCATTGCTGAGTCGATTTGTTTTCCTGGTTCTCTTATGGTTGATTTGAAACCAGAGCAGGGCAGTTTTCTCAGACATGCTACAGTTCTGTGGAACTCGTGTGTGGGTCACTTTTTCACCAGTGGGATCTGTTGATTCCTTCCAAGATTCTGTTTCTGCATTGTCTGCACCTCAAAGCTATACAAGCTCAGTATCCTGGAGGTTGCACATATTATTTAGGACTTATCAGTCATTCTTTCCTGCACATGATTGCTAAACATTAAATAAGACTTTAAATTTGCCTTTTGAGGCTTTTAAAGGAAGCAAAGGGGTGGTGGCAAGAGCTAGGTATGTCTAGCCTGTGAAAGAGAAGGATTGGGGAGGGCATGATAGCGGTCTTCCAGGACTTGAGGGGGTGTCACAATGAAGAAGGGATTGACTCATTCTATAGGGCTTCAAAAGGCAGGTCAAGAAGTAATGGGTGGAAGATTGTCAAACTTAATATCCAACTTTGAAGGAGAAATTTTCTGACACTGAGTGCAATTAATCAATGGAATAGCTTTCCTCCTGGGGTTGTGGGTGCTTGGACGTTTTCAATAACAGACTGGACAGCCATTTGACTGGGATGGTATACAACTCCTGCCATGAACAGGGGTTGGATTAGAAGACCTTCAAGTTCTGTGATTCTACGATTTTCTCACTTAGCATTCCATGGTAACGATTTTGGAGGAAGAATGTTAACTTTTTAATTTCCTTTTTCAGAGAATAGAAGTGAGAGGACTTTTTATTTTTATTTTTTTGTTAAACTGGGACCCAAAATATGGGGCATTTACCGACCAATATTCTGTGTGCTCTGCTGTTGATGAGCGACAGGAACACTGTCTAGCTTGTGGTGACTGCTGCAATTTTTCAACATTTCAGGTCTGCAGATGGGGAAGTCCAACTGCTTTGTAAAATAAACACCGAAGTACTTTTGTTTCTGTCACGTTTCTCACAGACACCCGTTCTTCCTTTTGAGAGTGGATATTAAGATAAATGCAATCATTGATCTTACTAGGATAAATGAAATGGAACAAATGCAAAAAGAAAAATCCCAGCAGACAAAAATTGGGAGGAATTCTAGAACCTTTTTAGTACAAAATGCAGCTTGAATGGATGACAAGTATGTCTAAGCAAGTACGTTTGTAGCATTTCAAGACTATCCTGCAGAGACGCCCATCAGCACCTCGGAGGAAACTGCTTATATTTGTTCCTATTGTATTAAATGTTCAGCATAACATGGAGGTTATCCACATTGTGGGGCTGAAGAAGAGATCTGATTTTTAAGAAAGATAAAAGTTATAAAAGGCTCCTGAATATACAATGCAAAGAAAACATTACTTTTCTAAGTTTGCACCCTTCAGCTGACATGTCATCTTTTACAATCTAACAAAATGGCCGATGCTTAGGCTTTTGAAACAGACTTGCTATCACAAGCATTTTCATGGTTTTTTTTTAAAAAAAATATTCAATTCAAGATATGAAACTGTGTAGAACCAAGGAAATAAAAGCTTTATGAGAGAGAGAGAGAAAGGGGGGAATAACAGACTGCGCACGATCATTTCCAGTAAGTCTCACTTGGCATACTAAAGATTCTGGTATGGTGTTCGAATCTACTTTGGGTGCAAAGCCAGGTTTTGTTTGGCACTTGGCCTGTGAATAGAGTTCCTGAAGGAGGAGGGAGAAACCAGGATAATTAAATATTGCTTGGTTAGAAAATGTCCCCTGCCTTTGAGTCTGCTTCCAATCATCCTGTTAACATTTCTAGTCTTGCTTTGGTCATGGAAGAAGAGGACAGCTCGGTCAGACTTAAGACAGGTGAAGAACATAGAGGTTTCAGCTTGGGACCACTGATCAAGCTCAGACAGGCTTTCCCAGCTCACCGGCTTTGCCAAAGTAAGCTGTGGCAGCAACTCCCCCGTCTTCTCAGGAAGATAATCGACAAGAGGGAGGAAATGTACAAAGCTTCAAACAAGGGTCTTACCCCCCTCCTTAACAGTAGATGACCGGGACCTGAAACTGGATCAAGACAAGAAAGGATGGCTCTGCCACTGAGCTATAGTCTTTTCTTTTTTAGCAATTAAAAAATAGAAAATGGGAAGAAAAGTAGGACAGTTCCAAAGGCCAAAATATTTAAAATAGTATCTCAATGATGTACGCTCTCAGGATTATCCAACAGAATTTCAAACCCCAGGCTTTTTTTTAAAAAAACTGATGCTCCTCCCAGATAGATAGGGCTTCTAGAATTTAAATATGCTGAGAATTCTGGAAATTACCACCTCACCGTTTCTGGAGGTAGGAGAGGACTCTTGGAGGGATAGGTGGTCTTATGTGAACAGACCCCAGTGTTTGGCAGGGATTTGACTCAGTGAGAGCAAACAACAGCCCTTATCCTCCAGTCAAAGGGGTTCAAACCTCTGGCACTTGAGGGGGAGAAATGCCTCTTCCAGCAATACTCAGCAATAAGAAATACCATAGAGTAAACTAATCAAATAACACTTTGCTACCCCTTTGTTCCATTCAGCATCAGTGATCCTAAGGATAGCTGCTTCATCCTGTATTTGAACATTAAGTTCCCCACAATGAAAAATGAACCCCTTTTGAAGCAAGATGAAGGAATTTGTCTCCCCTCCTCTCTCCCATGGAGAACAAGGCAGAACTGGAGTCAAATATTTCCCCCCAAATCAGTTCTATTTTTGGCTTCTGTGCAAAAAGGAATAGAATACAATGAATCTATATGTGCATGCATATGCAAAAACCCACATATGAAAGTATTTTGGGAAGATATGGCAGCAAAAACCTCATTAAGTATTTGGCAAATGTCTCCTCTCCTTCTGACTGACAGTAAGAACAAGAAAATGTCCTGGGTCAGGAATGGGATGAAGGAATCCAGGGAGCAGCTGGTAAAATACTAGTGGCATTTTTGCCATGACTTTCTTAAATGGTCACAGTCCAGTGGTGGAGATTCAGGCATGCAACGCAAAGTTACAATTGTTGCAGCATCCTGGGATCGTGTCAATGCCATTTTCAACCTTTCCTGTCAGCATCTCACAAAGTCAATGGAAAACCAAGCCGCTGCCATAAATACTTCCATCTCCCACGACTTTTTCTTCCAAGGAGCCCCTGGGCAGAGAGATCTCATACTCTGCAGTCCCTACCTAACCCAGACTCCATGGCAACCCAGTGGCACCCACCCATCCACATCCTGTAGTGCCCATCCATTGACACCCGTACATTCTCCTGTACGCCGTAGCGCCTGCCCACACTCCATTGTGTTAACCCATAGCACCCACCCACCAGGCTGCTTGTCTGGTATGCGGTTTCAGTACCTCTTCCCGCTTTACCATCACATGAGGACCTTTCTTAATGAGCCACATAGTCCTTGATAAATGACAACAGGGACTGCTGAAATTGTTATTGCTAAGTGATATGGTCACAAAACAACACACTTTAATGACTGCATCACTTGCCAACAAAAAGTCTGGTCCCAATTGCCGTCATAGCCCAAGGACTACCTGTATTGCTAAGTACAGCTCACTCCACCTGCTTAAAAAAACACCCCAAGGAAATCTGTGTAGACAGCAAGGTCCTTCTTCTGTCCCTCCAGCCTAGATCTGTCAGTCAAGTTTCTGGCCTGTTCAGTGTTGTCAGGTTTGCATAGGCATTCCTTTGGTGATATTTAACAATGCCTCTCTCTCTCTGCACCCCTACCAATTACATCCACCGTTTTCTACCTGCTGCTACTTTTCTTTACAGCCAGTCCTTTCCTTGTTCAAACCAGCAACTGCACAAACGGGACCCGAAGGGAGAACAGGCTGTTTTTGTAAAAAGATCTTTATTGGAAAAAGGGGGGGAAACCGTGAAAAGCAGAGAGGGCTTACCCAGCACCAGTAGAGGAGGGGAAAGGCCACAGCATCCCAGCAGGAATACAGACAAAGGGGACTGAAACAGGGAACCGGCTTCATTGGCTCTGAGGGGCCCCTTTCCTGAGGCTGAAAGGAAGCCGAGGTGTTTCTTGTGGGCAGAGAGAGAGCAAGCAAGCACAGCTCAGGGAGATTACTCTGCTGTGCGCTCCTCAGATGGGAAGGCTGCCTATCGAGAAACGTATGTGCATTGCTGATGGAGAAGGAAAAAGTGTGTGCCACGCCCATGCGCACACACAGCCTGCCAGGAAGTAGGCACTTCTTCCGTGGGAAAGGGAGTGCGAAGCATCCCCAAAGAGGTCTGCATTTTCGTACTGCACACAGTGGTCTCTTCTAGGGAGGTAAGGCAAATATGGCTCCTTATCTGATTTCCACTGTGATTTCTCTCACGTCCTTTCTCATTCCCTGAAAGGGTTTCCTTGGGTGCCTTAAAGAAAGGTCCGGTTTATGACCAGAGGATGCTACGTAGAGAAACCTCGTAGAGATTGCCAGAGGCTGCCAAAAAGCCATCCGGCTTTGACAAAGAACCCCACAGGTAGAGAGCTTCAGCAAGACCTTACTGCAGCCGAGCCCATTTCCAAACATCAAGCAAAACAGAGCAAAGGATACTGGGGCACACAGAGAGAAAAGAGAGGCAGGAGGTAGAAGAGAAGTTAAGGGAAAGGCAGGCGGCGCCTTCTTTAGGAAAGGGTGGGCTGGCGCGCTATACAACTAATGTTAGAAATGGTATTGCAGTTAAAGATACGGCTGTGAAGGCTGAAGAATAATGGGGTTTGGCAAAGTATTGCCAAGCTGGGAGAGGCCAAGCTGCAGCTTCAAGTGGCGGGCGTCCAAGTGGGTTCAGGCACCATGCCCTGAAGATGGTGGGGCGGTATCCATCGTACTAGTCTTTCCCCTTTCCTTTTCTGGCTGTATGAAACAATTGAGAAGGAAAAACATGAGTGCAACATATTACATGAAGACTACATTCCTGCAACACACCAACCCATGAGTTGCATAAAAATCAGATATGGAATAAAACGCACTTTGCTGGATCTGTCCAACACAAGAAACCATAAACAATAGTTTCAGACTATCCTGACAGGGTTCACGTAATCTACACCAAAATCAAAGAAACCATAATTAATTTGAGTTGGCAGGTTCAATATTAATGCAACATCTGCTTTTCGAAAGTTGCCAACTGGTTTTGGATCACCTGACCCATTCTGGCTATCCTGGCACATAAACAAGGCCCCACTTGTTATTTTTGGGCTCCTGCACTCCCAATCTCTGTGGAAGAAACTTAAAGATGTTTGGATTCCTTCGCTGTAACATTTCCCCCAATTGCTGACCACTAGACAGGAAGAACCTACAACTACCAGAATGTCAGTATAGGAATTTTAGGCATTGGAACAGGACTAGTGATGCTGCTTGCCTTATCTTTTCCAGCCCTCACTATGTCCCCAGGAGGCCCTACGGAGAAAAGGGATGAGGATCATGGGTGTTCTCAAGCCCTTTGGGCACAACACGGGCACATCTGTATTGCTTTCTTAGCAATAGTGGTTGTAGTAGTTTGCCCACTACTGTTCTGCACTCTCTGCCATGGAGACTCATTCTCCTTTGTATCCATAAGGGTTCCTGGCCAAGTTTGTTTATAATCTACTTTGAAGAGCTTCTTTGTATTTTGTAGCTCTTCAAAGTACATTATAAACAAACTTGGCCATGGACATTAATGGATACTAAGAGTGCAAAACACACCAGAATCTCCATAGGCAAAAGAGGCCATAAGAAATTATAATAAGAACCAGGCCTGGCAACCAGGATATACACCTCATGAATTCTTTGCCTTCTGAATGCTCCATTTCCATTCTTGTATCACTTTAGCAACATGCAAAACAAAGCACCAAAGCCTTTACCAATGGCCTTCTACAAATGGACTGACCTTTGGATTTTGACTTGGTCTTAGGAGAGCAGGGCTTAGTCACTTGAATGGTTTCCTGGCACTCGGCATTGTAAAGAGCTTTCTTCAGAGTTCCTGAACGGGCCTTCAGACCTGTTGCAGGGTCGCAGCCACCCCAGTTCTCAAACTTGTACTTGCAATCAGCTAGGGAAAAAGTAAGAACAGTTAGGTATATGCAGGATCCACAGCAAACCTAGATCTAGCTTGACTTCCCCTCTCAACATCAATTTTTTCTAAAATAAGAAACAACCCAGATGCCCAGGAAATGAGCACACACTTCATAAACTCATGAGCCACAGAGCCATCAGGACTGCTTAGCTAATGTGGCAAATGAAAGCTTCTAATATTCTTAAATGGTAAAAGAACGGCAGCTGCCAGAAATTACAAATAATTTCTTTCTGAAAAGACCAGTTGGCCTCAGCCTCAGAAGCCAGAGGATATGATTAAAATGCTTTTAATATGAAAGCATAATAAGAAGCAATGAAAGAAGCCAATTATTAGAGGAAACCAAGGCAAATCGATACTGCATAGAAGTAAGCAATGGGCTGACATACAATGCGGGTATTAATTGGTTGGGTTTATTCTCTCACACTTAAACTTGAAAACTACTTGGCTGGCTTACTGAGGCTCTGATACGATTGCTGCATCATTCCCCAAGTCTTCCTCTAAACCAGATGAATGCTCACCTCCAAACTCCTTCTTCCAGTTGCATGGAATCTTGCATTTCAGCTTCTTGGTCTCTTCATGACAAGTTCCCTCACGGAAGCCCACACCGCAGTCCTTGCTATTGGGGATACAAGGGCCCCAGCGCCATTCCTCACAATCGGAACCATTTTTCTTGACCTTGTCTGCATGAGGAACAGGCAGTCATTTCAGACTTAGAAGAATTTCCTTCTCTTTTCTTATAATCTATCTTGAACCATTAAAAGCAGCCTAGCTCTCCTCACCTAAAGTAGGGGGGGCTCTTTGGGATCATCAGGTTAGCACCAACTCCACTGATTGCACGGTAGCAGTTTTGTTGGCAACATTTTGGGGGGAATTGTTTGCAGTTGCCTTCTTGCTTGAAGAGCAAATGACTAGCTCAAAGTCACCCAGTCGGCTTTATGCCTGTGGCAGAACTAGAACTTAACCATCTCTTGGTTATTAGCATGGTATCCAGAGGAGATATATTACTTTCTGTGCTTTTATACTCCAGTTCTGAAAGCCCCACTGAAAGACATCTTCTAAAAATAGCCAACTGTGAAGAGGGACCTGCCAATCGGAAATCTGAACTCACCTTTCTTATTCTTGCCTGCTTCTGAAGACACAGCCAGCAGGATGAAAACCAAAAGGAGAAAGACTCCACGGGCCTTCATTCTGTAAGAGGAAAGACACTGAAATCACTGTTGGCATAAAATATATCCTAATCCCAAGAAAAGGGAGGGATATGATTTTCTGCTGACATGGTTCCTGGGCCTTGTGCAGCCTGGAATGTAAACATGCAACAGGTTAAGCTCCCTTCATCGCTTCATTACCACAGCAGGAAATACATCAAATGCTACAAATCAGTAATTCAAGCTGTAATTAAACTGAGAGAAAAAGGACTTTAAAAAGAACCCTGACATTTCAAGTTCATCCAATTTCCTTAAGGCTCAGATTTGCTAGTGAATTCTTAGCATTTTAAACCTTGCACTTGGATCATCTGTTTAGCTTTTTTCATTCAAGGAAACAGACATAAACACTTAAGATGAACAATTTTCCTTTTCAAACAAACAAAATAATAACTCGCCACTTTTTGCATAAATTTGCATGAGTCTGTAGGCAAATGACCAATTATGTCCTCCCCTTTGATAAGTAGTACAGCTGGTCTTATTGGTAAATAATGCAGAATTTTAATTTCTATCTAATGATAAATATTTAGCTGTTGGTGACTCTGTCAATATACTTCTTTATTAGGTTTTTTTGCAACAATATGCAAATAGCTTTTTATTACACTTCTTTGGATTTGTTTTACTTTAGCCTAAAAGGGTAAAGATTCCCACAAGTTGACCTTGACCCTGGCGACTGTATCCATACAGTTTTCTTAGCATTATTTGCCACTAACTTCTCTGGAATGCTTTTGATTTCCCAGTACAGCCTACAACTCTGGATTTCCAAGTAGTCATCTAATCCAAGTACTACAGCCTTGGCTTAATTTTGTCAAGGTCAATTAGATGCTGCCACCTGCTGTAGATATTAATTTTCATAGATTTCCTCAAGATCCTGTACAATCGTTTACTTGCTTGTGATATGTGCCTCTGATTTTAGCAGACAGAGCAGAAGTCCATTAAGTTCAGGAATTAAATGCATTTGCACTAATCATATTATCCCAGTATTTACCCAAACTAGCTCTTATTATAAGATGCTGTCTACAGAACATCTTTACTAAGTTGTTGAAAATGGACAGTGGTAAATTATTGAAGACTATATAAAGGTTCCAGGTTGAGCTATCTGCCTATATCACAAAAGTTGTCCTAGGGAAGCTACACAAAAGTTTTTATGGGGGGTATCTGTTGTCCTAGGGAAGCAACACAAGTCTCTGCACCTTCACGCACCATTCTTAGGGTGACATCAGTCAATGGAAACAACTTTCACTACGATAAGTTGTGTTTTAAAAGTCCACTTAAGAGGCCTTTCCGACGCAGCTCCCAAAGCAGGGGACAGAAAACAGATAAGCCTCATACTCCCAATGTCCAAACAACATTCTCTCTCTGGTCCTCCTAGACTTTAAATGTGGCGCAACCAAGTGGAAAACTGTGAAAAACAAAACTGCCAAAGGGATTTATGCTGTCCCTATTTTTGGAAAGCTGGGTGGGGTCTGCAGGCTGGCAATAGCTGAGGACCTGCTCCCCACTCCTCTCCACAGCTTCTACTGTCCCCCGATTTCCCAGTGACTCTTTTATCTAGCGCTCAGCAGGCCGCCTCGGTCTCTGCCAAAGCTCCTGAGGCTAGAGGGATCTCTGCTGCCATGGAGCCTTTATGCATCTCAAAAAGAATCCAGAGAGGGAAAAGAAACCCTGACAGGCAATTTTGAGAATTAAAACAGAAGATTAAAAATAAAAGCTCATCACAATCAGATCTCATGGGGAGCTTTAGAAGGCAGGCTGCTCCCCCTGCTGGTTCACGTAATGTCAGCCTATTACCATATCCCAACAAAAGAGACTATGGAAACAAGCATCTCCTCAAATTGTGTGTGTGCGCACACATCCCCATGAAGAAGAGGACTGGGTCGCCCGCACAAATCTATGGTGCACAGGCTGTTTTTGCTCAATCACTGTTACCTTGCAATTTTCTTCCAACCCCTCCATTACTTATTTTCACCAAACAGGATTTAAGTCATTCTTCTTTTAACAGGTTTATAAACTTCCCCCATACATGTAACTTTACAATGGTGATTCTATTCATGGGTGCAAATATAATTCTCATTTACCCGGGGCAGCCAACAGCAGATCAAAGGAAACCTGAAACGAACATCAAAATGTTTCGGTTGGGTCTCCTAACACAAACAGAAAATGTGAAGATAAATCAGGAAGCAAAACTCTTTGTTTAGTTGCGCAGAAGTTGTAATAGCCAGAGCAATCTTTCCCATGGTTTTTCAGTAGTATAGCACTGCCCACATGAAAAAGACCAATTTATGATATGGAGCCTTTTAATTTGCCTCCTGAATGCAGAAACATGGCCATTAAGAATTTGCTTGATTAAACCAATTACAGCAATTTTGGAATCCTTTGTTGCAAATGGCTTTTTTCAATTCCAGATTCAGAGACTCCAATGTGGTAAAAAATAACCCACTGATATTGTCCCCAAGGTGCTTTTTCAAGAGACAACTGGACTTTCTTGTTTTTCTTGAAGACGTTTCACTTCTCATCCAAGAAGCTTCTTCAGCTCTGAGAGGATTCCATTTCCCACCATC
>JANHFO010001316.1:137298-152278 GCA_032468095.1 Pareas carinatus | reverse complement strand
GAGAGTGCCTGGATTTGGGGAGAGATTGCATCTCCGCCCCAGGCACTTCAAACAGCCCCAAACTGAGCCACAGCAACACGTGGCCGGGCCAGCTAGTTTTATTATAAAATTCAAACTTCATGAATCAGCAAAAAGCAGGGTAGAATTTTAATAAAATAGTGAACAAGATGCACAACTGCATCTTTGTGCTTATTCATTTTAAGTGCTATTAGAAACAGAGTCGTCATGACATAAAGAGTGAACAGTTTTCTGAGCTCCTGTTTTCTCAGGTTTGTGTCCTCCGGCAACACAGCTGGGGGTGGGGCTGCTGCTCCAGCCCACCGCCCAATGGAAGCAAGAGGGATGGATGAATTGTCTTTTGCTTTTAAAATAAAATACCCAATCCAGTTGTTCACTTGGCATACAGATGCTAATTATGAAACTGACTTCGGGCAGGGGTTATATGGTGGGCCTGGCCAAGGGGGTCTGGTAGCTTTGCTTGAAACTCTGTCCAGACCTCTGGTATGGGGCTGAGAAGAGATGGGGGCTTTCTGGTTTGGTTTTGTTTTTCATCAGGTTACTTCATCGTTTCTTTTAAGGCTCCAAACTACTCTAAGGGTGCTGAAGGATCTAACCAGCACATGTCTTTCAATATATCCACTCACAGGGGATATTTAATCAGCCTTCCTCCACATCCCAAGCAATGAAGTGGGGAGGGTGAGGGAAGGGTAGAGAAAGTAGGGGACAACGGACCCTAAATGACATTTCAGACAATGTTAACTTGGAAGTGTGTCTGCAGCCCTGTCTGAGAGTGTCTTTGGTCTCCTTTGGCCCGTTTCCACCATTGGTGGGGCAGGGTGAAACCTGCTGTGCTTGGTGGAGGGGAAAGAGGGGTGGCTAAAGGAAAGAGACACAATCAACCCCCTTTGCTCCCTCCCCAACAGCCCCCCTTCCCCGGCAGGCCACTGCAGAGAGCAGGTCAGCTCATTACGGAGGCCCCACTGGCTGCACCTGATGCTGAGAAGTTGTCAGATTCCCTCTGAATTGACCTGTCACAGAAAATTACACAGGCTGAAGGCAGACACCGTCCCCCCCCACCCTCCAATTCAGCTTTCGGCATGGAAACATCCCTGAGGGAGAGCAAAATGCCTGCTAGGACACAGCCCAGCCAACTCTCTTCAAAGCCCCCTTCAAGCAAGGGCAGCAGCTCAGCCTTAAGGGCAGCCCAAATCTGAACCCGGCTTCGACTCGTCCCAACAATACATGGTGCCAGAGGCTGGGTCTGCTGACTCCTTTCTTAGCTGCAACAAGCCAAGAATGGCCGCAGTCAGGGGGGGCCTTACAAGGCCCTGAACAAGCTGGCCTCATTGTTTCCTCTGGATACCAATCCATCTTTAAAAAAAGAGGGGTGACCTCTTAGCCCCAGGGCGACATCCAGTCAAACAAAGGCCCGTGACGCGCCCCCCCCTGACCTTCCCAATTTTCTTCTCAAATGGTGACTTTTATTGTCAATACCACAGGGGAGCATTCAATCCACAAAAATCATCTTTTGTTATTGCCCTCGATTTGCCCACTTCTTTGCTCCATGGATTTTGTCACTAACATTTTGTGCCCCTAAACGCCACATGCCTTACAGAGTTCGTCTTCTGGTAGACATTTTCTCTGGGAGAAATGTTGAGATCCCGCAAAAAGTAAAAACTGGCAAAACACAGCACGTCTGAGTGAATGTATTATCCACGTTTAATGGGAGGAACACTCCCTTTTGACTAATTCTCACATTAGGTTTGCAATGCAGGTGTGACAGTGCTTCTGTGCAGGGGTATCTGTGAGGGACGAGGATTGTTTGTTTTTTAAAAAAACAAGATGGGCCTTAGAACTGCAACTACCATCTTAATGTTTTTAACTCTCTCTGAAGATGCCCTGGGGTTCTGTGCATTGTGTCTAGTTTGGTATTGGGGAACAATAGGGAGATATAAAACTTTTCCTTTCTATCACATCAATAGTGGCAGGCATATTATTTGAAATAATTCCAAATTCTGCCCATTTTATACTTTATCCCATTTTTCAGGAGATCTTAGTGGAACATGAGACTTGATCAAGCATGTGGCAAAGCCTAAGGTTTTTTCCTCTTTAAAATGTCAGCAGCGTGTTTTCCCCCACAAGAAAATATTAATCTTTTTGTAGTTGTTTTTGTTTAAATAAGTTTCACTATGGGAAATTGCTTTTCAGGGTTTTCCAGAAAAAAAGTTTGATGCCCTCTGTGGGATTCTTCACGCACGCAAGAAATGGGAATGGTGGCATCTAGGGACAAGGAAGGAGGAAAATAATAATCTAAAAAGACAACTGTCTCTGTACTTGAATTGTAATGTTTTGACTAACTTTCTCAAGGTCAAACAAGAAAATTCATAAGATGCCATCTAATTCTCTTTAGCTTGTTAAAAACATTGGCCAACTGATATATACTTTTCCTCCTGCATAAAAAGCTTATTGTGACTGTGATGACAACATAATTTACCACAAGCAGGGAAACATTAACTGTTTGCTTTCAGTTAATCTTTTATCACTCAGATTTCCCTTTACCAAACTTACTTTTGTTAATAAGGAACAAAAAATGGAATTCCAGGTTTCCATTTTCTGACACATCTACTTTGCTATCGCAATACCATCTTCCATTATGGCAAAAATTCTTAAAACTAAACTGAGGAAACTGGCTTAATGTCCATTAGGATGCCAGAGACTTAAGAGTTGAATCGGGATAAATCTTGGCTTATTTTGCCAATTTTTCAATGTGCATTCTGCTCAAATTCTTTGGTATGGATATAGGAAGGAACTATGTCTGAATGCAAGCCATGTTTAATGTACTGGGAACTGATTAAGGAGCAGAGGGGAACATGAGTAATTAATGTTACTTGTTCAGTATCATAGTTTATGAAGATTTTGACAAATGTCTGAACTTGGCCTACATTTTAAATGATAGTAAGCCCAGCATCACCCGGCTATAACTAGTTTTATACCATTATCTTGATTGTATTATCTTCCAATTACCACCTGCCTCTTGCTTATAAACACCTCAATCTGAATCTTTCCGACCATTTCAAAATCCAGAAAAGAGCCACTGTTCTTGCTTCCACACTTTCCGCGAGCATATTTGGCCTTTATTTCTTGTATTTCTGACTGCAAAAAAACCCTTCTCTCCAGATTTAGCAGTGTGTCTCTTCTGCTTTCATTAATTATTTCAGAAGCAAGATTGATCTCCCAGTTACATGAAAACAGAATGTAGTATCTTTAATGATAAACGCAGCAAATCTAAGAAATATACAAAATGTACATAGCAGGTGATAGGTGAAACCCATGAAAGGAAAACAATTTAATTTTACTTATTTATGAGATTTGTCTACTGCCTGAAACCAGACTTAAGGCAAGACCAACTTATTTGAACTAAGCTATTTAACTGTAGAAGGTATGCTAAAGATAAGCATATTATAGGCAGAGAAGTACAGGAACTCAGTTATTTTGCAGAGAGGAATGATCACCTAGGCAATCTTTAAAAGCACTGTTTTCATACCAGAATGTTGAACTTCATCACACATCCTTCATGCGCTGGACATCAGAGGTTCCTGGATTCTGAAACTTCTGGGGGAGGTGATATCAGGTTAACATTCCTTTTACTGTTCTAATTGAGCAAACTGGCAGCAATTCTCTTTAGAAAAACTCAAGATAACATTATATTTCAATAACTTTAAATAAAAAATGGACTCAAGACTACTATAAATTCATCAAAAGTGAAGAGAAGAAAACTAACAAAGAAAACATTAATAATCAGGAACCTTAAGAAACCACAGCTTTTTTCTTAAAATATTACCGTACTACTTTACATTCACAAATTTCACCTTATTTTCAGTGAAAGAAAATAACAGTACAGATAAACAACAATCTCTATCCTCCTTTATAGTTTTACATGTAGAGGCAAGGATTTTGTTTCTGTTTCTCTAATTGTTACAATAAAAATATCTATTTGCAAACCAGGAAAATCAAAATTAAAATATTGGCAGTTATTCTGCTGCATTCCAAAATATAAAACTATATATACACAGATCAATGCAATCAAATCGAATAATTTGAAAAGATTAATGTTAAGATAGGCTAGAGTCCCAAATTTTCTTTTCCTTCAAAGTTTACTTTTTTTAACAAAAAGGTGTCCTTGGGACTACCCTTTTCCAAATGACTCAGAATGTATATTCATCACATTTAACTTTTAGTATAATTTTAGAACAGACTTAATTCCTACTAGCTTTTTCAGCTTTATTTGCAGAGATAGATGAAGCTGAAAGCTGAGACATACTTTGGCAACATTTAGGATTACTGAAGATGTGAGTAACCCTGGACTACGTCCACAGAAAACCGAGTGATGTTGGAATGGGGTTGCAGGTGCCAAGCACAATAAGAAAGAGCTTAGCTTAGACTTTCTCTGCCCAGTTAAGTTTGGCAAGCAAGATCTGCTCCAGGTGCTGCTTCAAACACAACTTGTAATCACAGTTTGTTTATTGCATGTATGTAGGTTTTGAGCATGTACACCGGAGACAAATTCCTTGTGTTTCCTGACACACTTAGCAAAATACATTCTGATTTTGATTCAAACACAACTGTAGTTGCTCCACCGTGTCTTTTTAATCAGATGAATTCTTAGGCATGCAATGAATTCTTTCATATGGTCTCTGTAGACTTTGGCTGCAACTATTTTATTAAATGTAATCAATTCACTCCTGACTAAATCATCACAGAACTGGGTTGCAGATCTAAGAGAGTAAAGTTTCACCGCTAACACCTTTTAAGATCCTTTGAGCCAACAGACTTTGTCTTCTTGGCTTGAGTGATTAATTTCTCCCAAACATCAGCAATGCCCTCTTGGGGTACTTGTCAGTTTTTCACTGTTTGAAAAAATTATACAGCCTGTATACTGCAGAAATCAGTATCAGATTCAGAAATTGATGGGAAGAAAAGACAGCATTCTCCTTAATTGATGGGAAGAAAAGACATCATCCTTTCATTGCTAACAGCAAGAGAGAGAAATTTGCAGGAAGTTGAATCTGTCCAAGTCTCCCAAAATGGAGAATATTTTTTCAGTCAAGTTATATTTCTAGTTTTTTATTTTTATTTTAAAGGAAAACTTATAAGTGTAACATTTACTCTTTCCCCCATATAATCCAATTTGCCACGATGAATGTATTGGAAAAATGGTAGGGGAAAAAAAATCCAGATTCTGTTTATCCAGTGTTGAGAAAAAAGAGCAATTCATCTTCACAACTATGTACAACTCACTTTACCTCCTCTTGCATTCAGATATATTGACAAAATATTTTAGAATCAACAGATACTTTGGAGACTTCTCTAAATTAGGGGCCATATCATAGTTGTTGAGATTCTCTAACAATTCAGAACAAAGACAGACAAACTCCAGGAGAATTTTCTTAAAATAATATACTGGTGCTCTCTTTGCAGCTACAGGGAATTTAAAGGATAGATGTTTTCCCTAATTGTTCAGACCTCTTTGGGATAGTTTTTCTCCTACTCCATTTTGAGAACAATTGCACCTCTTTCCCTAGTCCCGTCTTACCTGTTTCTCTTTGTGTCTCTCCCCCATCCCGGCCCCCACCCCTTCTCCAATTATTAGTTACTCCTTCTCTTTAGTGAAACACATGCAAAATTGCCTATTTTCCCACTCTTTGCTTGCAGCCTTCTCAAATTTCTGGAGCCCAGAGCAACTCAATAGTATGCAGTGTTCTTCCATTTTCCCACTCCCAATCACTCTCTCTCTCCCCTGGCAGTCTCTTGAGATGCTCAGTGTCTGCCTTTCCTGCCACTTTCTCCTGCCATTCTTTATTCTCAGCTCTTTTCTTCACCTCTGTCCTTTCAAAGATACACAATCATTCTATAAAGCCATGTCAGCCACCTCAAATCTCCCTAGATAAGTCTCTGCTGCCAACCAGGAATTAAGCTCCACTTGAGAGTTTCTCCTTTTTGTATTATCCTTGGGTTTCAGTGATCTCACAAAGTTAAATCCTCCTAAACTATTTTCACTGTCATCAAATTAATTTCCACTAGCCTAAAAAAGGAGGGAGAGCTGGAAATATGAAAATTCATCTTACTAAAGTCTTCTAAAATAGAGATGCAAAGCATTGCACTGTCTTGGGAAAAGTACCAAACTTTGCTGCGCTGAGTTTTCACAACTAAACTTTCCACCAGATGTTCTCATTCCCTCCAACTATCATGTCTGCCATCAAGCAAATAAAAGGTCGCATTCATCGGCTTTTGCATGGCTCGCCCCCACCTGATAAGCTGAACCAACACTCCTCATATGAATTCAGTAAAATAGCCATTGCCATTTCAAAACACCCAACAAGACAATCAAAATTCCAGACAGCATACAAGGACAGAAGATATATGGATTATGCAATGAAAGTAAAACAAGTTATGCTATATTTCTGATACAGAGAAGTGAAGAAAAATTATTAGAAACAATGAGGTACTGCAGAAGGAGCCTTCAAAGTTAAGTATTAGCAGACCTTCCTAGAATATTGGGATTTGCAGTACCAAGCCAACACATCTGGGTTATACTAGATTGGAGATGGTCCTGATAGGGTATTATGGCTGGATAGCTCTGATCCATCATTTTATCAGTGAGAATATTGGCTAGATAGATTACCTGGGAAAATATTCTTACGGTTGAATACTTTCTGATGTACCTATTATTTTTATTAATCAAATTAGTAAAAAGAAAGAGTCAAAAGTGACTCTGGGTGGCATACAACAATCAGATAAAAGCACAGATACAATAACCACTGGCATAAAAATATAAGAATCTACATTAGGAAATAAACAATTAAAAAAACAAATATACAAACCCCCAGGTGAAGATAAATAAAAGTGGCCACCACAATGGAGCCATCTAAATATATCTCCAGTTCCCTGGGAGCCCTAGGCTAGATAACATAATCAAGTCTTGGGGGCCTTCCAGAAGGTCAAAAGGGATGGAGCTAATCAATTAAATTTTGTGCTTTTCATTCCCTCCACACATAATTAGAGGCAAGTAGAACCCTGGCATTGTGCATTATCAAAGTATAGTCTGGGGAAGTACAAGAAAATATGATTAAAATATGATTTCAAAGATAGGTGAGTCAAAAGAAACACAACCAAAGATCTCAATACTATCATGGTTTGTAAACAAATGACAAGCTTTCCCTTGCCCATGTTAATTAAACCTATGCTTAGGTAAGGACCTAGTTACAAAAACTGTGATCATGTCTACTAGAACATGATATAATCACCCTCATTCTTTTCCAAAATAAGAATACTCCATTTGGATATGTTCCTCGGACAAGATGTGAGGACACTTCCTTCCTGGAACCTGTCATGGGGTGAAATACACCCAACTCATGTTCTTTTCTAGATTGAAATTGATGCAAGAAATTGTGAATAAAGATGCAACCCAACTAAAAAGGAAGGACTTTCTTTAAAGTGCTTGCATTTCCAATTCTATCCGTCCCAGCAGTCTCCTGGTGAGTCCAGACTCCTTTCTTCTTCAGTTAAGCAAGCAACAAGATTTTAGGAAGTCTATTCTGGAGAAATGCCAGCAATCATTTAAATTTCTCCTAGCTGCGTAAAATATTTTGGGGATGTCTAAGCCAAAGTTCACAGCTTATATTGTCTTAGAACTGCTAAACTTGGGAGGAATCTGAAATACAAATGTTCAAAGCAACTCAAAATTATCCCAAAATGAAAACACATTCATAGTAATAATAAGATGCAAATCCCTAATTTGTTACCTAATTGCTTTGTTTGATGCAAGTACATAAATGATGGGATTTGTATCCTGATGCCACAAACACTTGTTTCTCCTTGTTTACACTCAACATCTAAGCTTATTGCTGACTGAAAACCCCTAATGGACTTTTTGCATAAAACAGAAAAAATGGTTTATGGTTTTGGTAATAAATAGGAGAGACTGCAGAAATAAAACAGTGCTGATGTAACCATAAAATAAGAGGTAAATTTATGATTGTGCTTTTAAACTGCTGCAAAGAAGATTGGAAGCTATTTTCTTTTACTTTTTCTTCTTCCTTGCACATTTGGCTTTCCCTTTAATTTCTTTCTTTTTATGTCATGTTGTGTTAGTTTTTAATCTTCCTTTTTAAAAAAATCTTTAAATCCTCCCCCTCCTTCTCCACTCTAAGTACCATTTACAGCATCAAATAATTAGCAGTAACAAAAGCAGAAGAATTCAGATGTGGTGCTTCAGAAGTGGATATAAAAGGCACTTAACAGATTTAACACAAAGCTTTTAAATCCATGTTGCAGCATTCACAGCCATAGCTCTTCTTAAGGACTAGGTCTGTCAAGAGCTATTCATCTTGAAGACTCACTTTTATCTCTGCGCTGGGGTAGCAAATATCAATTATAGGGGAACAATGGTGGAGAAAGGTATGTATTCATTCTTTGTTGAGGAGCTGACTGGCCACTGTAAGAAACCAAATGCTAGACTAAGGCCATGCTCAAAACCGCAGGATTGCTCTTGTGTTCTTACATAGTAGACTTTGCCAGTGTGTGCAGGCATCCCCTTTAGCCACAGGTCTTTCTGATTAAGCAAGGAAACTATGTTCCTGGTGGCTCAAGCAAGTTGGTGCAGAGTAGAAAGGCTGCAAGTAGGAAAACACATCAGGACTCAGAGGTTGGCGGACAATTACTCAACTGGACCCACCAAATGTTTTATTCCAACCCTTTTCTCAAGGCCTTCCAACACAGCAGATTTTGAGAGGTTTTGTTAGTTTACAGCAGGAAGTTTTTTACAAGCCGGCAAAGAAAGAGAGGGAGTCTCAGATGGCCATTTCTAGCTTATTGTTAGTTTGTTGGGATTCTCAGTCTCCGCTGAGGCGCGAGACGTCCCGCAGCTCCGTACAGGTGGCTTCTAGGAGGGTCTTCAAGTACCCAGGCAAAGAAAGCGCTGCCTGGAGCAAGTTTTTGACCCGCACGAAGTTGCACGACTGCACCCTTCACCCTAAATGCTAATAGAAGGCCGAGAGAATCAAAACTCGAGGACCGGGCGGGGGGGGCGGACCCGAGGGGATTCAGCGTCGAAATCCAACAGGTCGCTCGCCCTCCACCCTTTCGCTCAGTTAGGCGCGCTGCGCCCTCCACCTTCGCTCCAAGGAAGGCACTTTCCGGCTAAGTGCGCACCATCCGCTGGAGGGTGCAAAGAAACTGATGGAGAAAGGCGGGTTGCCCCTATCCCACCCCACCCCACCCGGACATCCATCCAAGGTCAACCCTCTGTTGAGAGCCTGCATTGAAGCTGAGCGGGAAAGAGGAGTCCTAAGATGGACCTTCGCACTTGCGGGCACCTTTCGAGGTGGGCGCGCGTAGAACCAAGAGCGAGCGCGAAGCTCTTTGGGAAAACGCAGCCGGGTCTGCCCTCTCGGGGGGCCTGGGACGCGAGGGCGCGCGCGGGGGGGGTCGGAGGACTCCGAGGCGCCTCCAACCTCGCGGGGCAGCGGCGAAGTTCCGCGCGCGGGAGCCGGCCCGCCGACTTGCCTGGATGGATGCTGCGGGCTTAAGCTGGCTAGTCCTGGGCGCGTCTCTGGCGGAAGGCTGCCTCGTGCTTCCCCGGTCGCTCGGCTGGACCCGCTCCACCGCCTGCCCCGCTATCGGCTGCTTATCTCCCGCTCCTTCCCTTTGTGTCTTCGAAACTAGTTTCAGCTGGTCACATGTGGACACAACCTTGCCTGGCGCGGCGGCGGCGGCAGCAGCAGCAGCAGCCTCTGACGTCACGCCCAGCTGACAACAAAAGGTGGTTTGGGGAGCCCAAAGTTGCCGTCGAGGCCCCGCCTCCCTCGGGAGGAGCGGCAGACAAAAGGCGAAGCGGCCGGAGGGCGAACTGGGGCCGGGTCTGGTCGCTGAAAAGTCCCCAACTAGGACCCGACCTCAATTCCCGCCCTGCCTTCTCTCTCCTCACCACCCCCCAACCCCCGTCTGGAAATTGTCCCCTTGGCCTCTTCCGACAGATCCAAAAGTTTGGGTTTTTCTCTCTCCCAAAGTGTGATGTATAGTTTTAACCATTTGGTATTTTTTGAACGCTTTTGTCTTCTTGGCCGCCTGATGAAGGCGGGAAGCTGCAAACGCCACACCAAGAAATGTTTCCCTTTGCTTCTTTTTCTTTTGAGGTGACCTGCAGAAAAGTTTTGTACAACTTTCTTTTAAAACGAACAAGACAAGTTGATTGTTCCATAAGGTTCCGGAACGGCTATTGTTAATTAATTTTCTTTAGTGATACTGTGCCTAAGTTTCTTTCTGTGTACAATACTAATATATATATCAAACATATTTTAAATCAAACATATATATATATGTTTGATTTAAAAGGCCTCTTTCTTGATTTTCCCTTGTGATAAGTAAGGTAGAAACCAAACGTGAGAGACTGCTCTGTGGCAGCTAAGAATTTTCAACATTTTTTTTGCTGGTGTCTAATAAATATCTGGATTTTTGCAGTCCAGATCTGGTAATCCTAATAAAGCAACCTAGCCTAGAGGAGCATTGGTACAAATAGGAAAGTTGCCAACAAGCATCTTCTATTAGCCCTCGGTTTTAGTAAGGAAGGAATTTGCACCTTACTCTGGCAGTTCATGGGAAATCTCCAAATGTACAAAAACTGTAATTTAAGTGATCTTACTACTTTTGTGGTGGCGTAAGCAAAACTGTGAGCCTGATAGGTGAACTACATTCCTCCATTATACTGTTTATATATGGATCATTCTTGAGATATTAAAACTGTATGCAACAATTTACATTTCTGCATTTACATGTTACCTACATAGTCTATTAACTATTTATTCCTTCTACCTTCTGCTCTTTATGGCTTGCACTGGGTTTGCTGCAGAACCGCATCTCCTCTCTAGAGTTGACCCAACCTTTTCAATCATGGTGAGAGAAACTACTGGTTTTCCTCTGATTCTGGTAGGTTGAAGCTGGGAAGTGTTATTTTTTCTGTTAATGGGGCCAGCCCACTGGGATGTTCTCCCATTGAAGGGTCATTTGTCTCCAATTTTAACTGAAAGGGATAAAATTGTTATCTATCTTCTGGAAAAAGTTGAAAACAGTGCCTTGGGGTCTGCTGCCCTGTACAGATGATCCTCAGTTAATGACTGCCCTGTTCAGAGACTGTTTAGAGTTACAGTGGTTCTGGAAAAGTAACTCAAACCCTTTAGCATCAGATTTTTGCCATTCCTGTGAGGGAGGGGGAAGAATCTGGAGAAGAGAGTTTTGAGCTCAGCTTGTCAGCTGAGTTAGACTTGCTATCAGCATCGGCTGCTCACATGTCCAGCAGAGGAGCTGTGCCGAGATTATCACCATGGGGAAAGGTGGGAGTTTCCTTTGCAGTTGAGAGAACTTCCAGAAGACGTCAGTGCTAGCATTTCCTCGCTTAGAAGAGGTGGTCTTTTCTGTAGCTTGACATTGTTATTAAACTACTTGGATCTTGAATAGGCCTGAAGTTCTGTTTTCCTAAACAATTGCAAGAATGCTGAAGACCTTGACAGCAACTTTATGACTGGTCCTTGAACGTATGACTATCAACGAATCCCTGTGATTATGCAATCAAAATGTGGGTGCTTCACAACTAATGTGATTTACAACCATTGGAGCATCCTCACTCATATGATCATCATTTGCAAGCTTCACAGCTGGCTTCCAACCAGTTAATGGAGAAGCTGCCAGTAAAATTACAGTCTGGCCATGTGCTGTCTCACCTAATGATGGTGGGTGGTTATAGCAATTAAAATTAATTAATAATAACAATTGCAGTGGGTCTGACCTAAGTCTGACATGGTTTCACTTAACAATGGCATTGCTGGTCCCAATTATGGGTGTTAAGAGAAGACTACCTACACGGGTCTAGGACAATTTGGCGCAGGTGGGATGACACCAATGGCTCAGTGCAGATGGGCTGGTGCTGACAGATGGTGCAGACAGATGGTGCTAAAACACACACACATCCACTTTCTCTTAGTCCAGAAACGCTGTGTTGGTCAGTGGCATGGGGCAACCAACGCTTTGTTCTCTTCTGAGTAGATTTAAAACTCTAAAATTTTAAATCCAAAGAAGTCAAAACAATATAAGTGAGCACTGTTGATGGGTGAATGAGTGGGGCAGTGAGTTGTCTCTGCATTCAGGGAGTGGGGGCCACTTGTCCCACATCCAGACAGCAGGGGGTGACTTGTCAATGCCGGCCCATTGGTGCTGATCCAGTGTTTTCCCGAAAATAAGCCCGAACTGGAAAATAAGCCCTAGCATGATTTTTCAGGATGCTTGTAATTATAAGGCCTACCCCGAAAATAAGTCCCAGTTAAGACTGTCAGCCAGACGGATGCCTTTAGTACCGTATTTCCCCAAAAATAACAACTGGAAAATAAGCCCTCATGCATCTTTTGGAGCAAAAATTAATATAAGACCAGGTCTTATTTTTGGGGAAACATGGTACATTGTATTTCATATTATTACTCCTTTTTATTTATTTATTAAATTTATATACTTGCCCATCTCACGGTAACTCTGGGTGACTTTCAACGTTAAAAACCCACACTATAAAACCCCTAATTCTCCCATCTCCAGCAACAAGAAGCATAATCAAACCAGCCACTTGATTGGCTCCATATCAACATGTGGTCCCCAGGATCACTCACCGAACCACATCTTCAGGGTGCTCCAGGAAAATATCAAGGCGGGTGACAATCTTATCTCCGGGGGAAGGATCACCTTCCATTGGGATGGTGCCAGCAAAGACAAGGCCCTTTACTTACCCTAGATGTACAGGCAATCCTCAACTTACATTCTTTCTTTTAGTGACTGAAGTTACAAAGGATATGGATGGAAGAGCTTGAATAGCTTTTATTATTTCCATCTACCTTTACGAAAAGAAACCTTTGAGATCTAGTTGCATCTCAGTTTGTTGTGACTGTTAATAGGCGAGTTATTGCTTGGGGTTTTCAAGAAAAGATTAGACAGCCATTAACCCAGGATGGAATAAGGACTCTTGCCTTGGGCAGGGGTTAGATTAGAAGATCTCCAAGGTCCTTTCCAGTCCTATGACTCTATGATGCTACTTCATTTTGACTAGTGACCAAATCAAGCAATAATAACGTACTGTTCATAATATTTTAGGATTACCTTCAAAGAATTCCATAGATTCGGCAGGAGAGCTCTAAAGACAACACTGGGTATATTTTTATGAAACTTATGCTAAGTGTTACGTAAGATCTGTGAGAGATTCATGTGGCATCTTCAGCAGTGGTAAAAAGGCTGAGATGCAAGAAGAAGCACAGAAGCACAGTCATCCCACTATGGCAGAAGGTTTCAACTTTTTTCAAGCTGAGGACCCCCCAAAATATGTCGTTGCTACATGGTGGACCCCATTCCCACAAATTCAGCTAATTACTAACCGATAATTCGTGCATATTACTTTTTCCACATTTTTCTTGACCCTGTCTGTGGACCCCCTTGGCAACCTGCCACGGGCCCCAGGTTGAAAAACCTCTGCACTATGGAATAAAGTGGTTTCATTTGACTCCCTGTTTCTTGACTTTTCATTAAGTAGCTACCTTAAGTTCCTTTCCAGGTGTTATTTGGCTTGCTGGGATGAAGGTTATTTTTTAAAAAAAATTTTTGCAGATGGGTAACTTATTCTGCTAAAGCAAAAATAACATCGAGTTTTGCAACACTTTGAAGACTAAATGTCTAAGTTTATTTAAGCTTGTGACATTGCTCACCCTTGCATTAGCTACATGGAGGGGTTCCTCCCCTTCTAGCACTTGAGCTATGTTGCCTGTCTCCACACTTCTGAACATGTGAACACACAATAATATCAAGTTGACCTCAATTCCTGGTGACTAAATAAAGGCGTATCTTGAGTTTTATTGGAGGTGATATGAAGGTGGTTTATTGGTGCTCTTCTGGGTTGATTTATTTTACACCTCCCCATCTAATCTTGGAGTTTACAATTGTTTTGTTAAATGAAAGATTTAACAAGGTCTGGTTGCTTTTGGAGGATTAGCCAAGATTGGATAGATGCTGCAGCCTGTGATAGTTTGTTCCAGAATTAATGTGTCTTTAAAATGTTATAAGACATTTTAAAAATATGTTTGCTTTGAGTGCTCTTTATCTTATTCTGATTTGTGGGATTAGAACTTTGGCTGTCTATTACTTTAATGTCTGCTATTTTAAGATCTATAGTAGCATAAGTGATTCATGTTATTCATTTATTATTTGTTTTAAAATTTATCATGTTTTATAATAGCATCTGTTATTTTAAGACGTTTGCCAGATCAGATGGAAAATGGAGGCAATGAGCTGCAGAAAACTAACTTGAAGTATATTATTATTGCAGGATCCAATCTGATTTTCCTTTTATTTACATTTGATCTGATGAAAATTGGGACTACTGTCTTTACTCTCCCAGAATCTTTATTTTGCTCCTTTCCATCTTTTTAATTTCACTGACCTCGGTAAGATTTGGGGGAGTGACCCATTTGTTTTTCTCTGGGCCAGAGGGAAAAACAGATCTCACTCTCCCGCTGAGCTTCCAGGAGAGTGTGGGAATCATGTCATGCCAAAGGAATGGCTTAATGGTGAGAAATGAGACCATTTTCCCACCATCTACTCTGGAAGGTTGTGGAGAGAAGCTAAAATGATTAAAAAGTATGTTATATGCTTCAAACTTTCTTCAATCATTAAGCCTCCATAGAACTGCTATAAAGTGCTGACAATTTAATTATCACATTCAACTACAATATATTTTGTACTAACTCAGCTTAGAACATAAATTTTCAGTTGTAAAGATCAACCCATGGTTTAGACAGGGTTTCCCAATCTTGACCACTTTAAGGCGGGTGGACTTCAACTCCCAGAATTCCTCAGCCAGCTATGCTGGCTGGGGAATTCTGGAAGTTAAAGTTCACCC
>JANHFO010001316.1:119357-131431 GCA_032468095.1 Pareas carinatus | reverse complement strand
AGGTCTTATTTTCAGGGGATGTCTTATTTTTCCACCGAGGCCGCCCAGAACCAGAAGTCCGAGGCCTTATTATCAGGAAGGTCTTATTTTTGGAGGATGCCTTATATTTCAGTGAGAGGCAAAACTGTAAGTAGGTCTTATTTTCAGAGAATGTCTTACTTTCGGGAAACGGGGTAATAGTCCCACCTTTTATTTTCCTAACAACCACCAGCCTGTGAGGTGGGTGAGGCTGAGAGCAAGTGACTTTCCTGTCTCAAGGAAGGACTAGAACTCAAGCTATTTTCTGGTTTCTAACCCAGCACCATTCCTATCTGCTGCATTAAATCAGCTCTTTAATCTTTGTCTGCACAGGATTTGAAATCTGCTCTTATGTCTTCCCTCAGTTGTCTTTCTGGAGGGTAAACATATCCAGTTGCATCAGTCTTTCTTGATAAGTCTTGGTTTCTTCTTCAAACATTGTTGTTCTGTTTCACAGCTGTTCTAGTTAACCTTTTCATAAAAGTCCCCAGAATTGGTCAGAACAACCCAGTGGAGTCTGAACCATGCAGAACGGACTGGAACGAGTCTCCTGATTTGGAAACTACATGTCTTACTGCTACAGCTTAAAATTTGCATTGGCCTTTTTAGTAAGTTTATTGTGTATCTTTAGAAGCTGAAGGAAAGTGCCATCCATTCCCTCCACCCCAAAAAGTGAAGGATATATCCTTTAAAGATATCCAGGATGATAAAAGGTAATTTTATCACATTATGAAAAAGAAACACTGGAAAGTGTTCTAAGACTTGGGAAAACCACCTTTATAGCTTCATTGTGTGAAAGAAGAGACATTCAGGACTGATGACAGGAATGTTGAAATAGGATACTTTTTGGCTCTGCTAGAATAGGGGATAAGGGGCTTCTTTTTAAAAAAATCAGCCTGGAGTAAAATCTTGCGAAGTTTAAAGAAAAATAGATACCTATTCACAGTATGTATTACTTTAAATAACATCTGCACAGATGCGCTATTCCTTCAGCGCAATAATTATAGTGAGCCTGATCTCTCATGCCTATTGTGCCATTCATTTACGGTAACTTTTCCAGCCTTAATAAAGCTGCTGGCAAGCTGCCCTTCTGTGCTGATTAGCTTGGCTTGGGTGGTTTCATCTCTCTCCCTTCACTAGTAATTTATTCCCCACCACCCTTAGTTTTGCCCTAAACCTCAAAAGTCTCCTTGGCGCAATTTCACAGGCCCTGCGGTAAAGCCTTAGAGACGCAATGCCATTTTGGAAGACTGATACAGTTTTCCCTAGAGAATGCTTGCTGTCATCCTATGAGAACAGAATTCCATCCTCCCAGTAATTAACCACAGAGAAAATAGCAAACTCGAAGGCAATTTGGCAATCTTTGCTAAGGTAAAGTGGTTTCGCCCTTAGTATTACAATATTTGGTTCGCTCATAGCACACAATGCACTCTTCCATTTCTTTGCCTGTCGCTTGTTATTCAAAACAGTGCTTTAGATTCCTTTAAGATGACGTTGCTTGCAAGAAGTCATGGGCTACTGAGTTGTATGTATTCTTGGTCAGCAGTGCTGGAGCCAAAAGAAACCTCTTCTAGCTAGAGCTTAGAGCTTAAGGCTTCTTCCTGTTCTATGGAAGATATCCGTTTAACTTATTCATTCTAGTCAAAGTAATAATTTTCCACTGGATTCATTTTGGGAACCAGGAAGGACAGATACTCCGAATCCTGTGCATAAGCTGATCAGCATATCAGCAGGAGACAGCAGCTTAGAAGCTTTGAGAGCAACCTAAGAAATGGAGAAAGAATCCAGTGAGACCTGCAGAGGTGGTAGAGCTTGGACGAAAGGAGTGACGGCACTGGCTTTGAGCCCGTCCATAATGTAGCAGAGTTGAAGTCCATTCAGAAACCCTCCTCAATAGACGAGGCATGCAGTGCCGACTGCTGGGATTCTCTGGCAATGTGAAAGAACACCCTTCCCAACAGGAAGGAATGCTAGGAGACAGTCTGGAAAGCAAGTTCTCACAATCACAAGCAAACAACTCAATACCAAATCAGCCTGTTATCCAAACAAAAAACAAACAGAACTGATGTCCCCCCCCACACCAAAATGGCTTCTAGCTGTTATGTGTGTGTGTGGAGGGGGGGAGCACAAAAATTTGTAGCTTGATTTCAGGGAAAAAGAAATTTAGTCTTGTTCTAATGTGTACAAGGACCAAGTTTCATGGACTTTTCTTCCAGTACTTACTAGTTAGTAAATGAGCACTTACTTCCATCCATTCCTTTAGAAGCCAATATTATTGTCTTGAATATGATGTTTCCTGACACCTACGGCCTTACAGGTATTATAATATCACTTGCTAAAGATTTGAGAAATATATCATTGAAAAAAAAACATGTGCTGTCTTTCAGCTACTCCATTTGTTGAATGTGTATTAATGCAAGGACACATTCTAAAATGCCTATTAAGCATATATATAAGGTCAGAAGCATGTGAAAACTTTCAAGCACTGCAGAATCCTCCCCCCCAGGCATAATGCTAAATCAAGTACAAGATAGGAGAAAGTAAAAAGGGAACGGGTGGGGTCAGGGTGGCTGATATTTAAAGCCACAGCATCTGTATTTGATCAAACTTTTAAGATGGAATGTGAAGCTATGAAATAGCAAGCTTTTTGATGAGACCGCCATGTCTAGGACACTGCTTTAAAGCGACACCTCAAATTAACACCAGGAGTTTTTCTCAGGATATTCATTTGCATATAGATTTCAGGATTTTTATCTGCCTACAAAGAGGAGGAAATCAAGGGAGGAAATGATGTATCACTTTCCTCCCAATTATGAGTCAGCAAGTGAAAATGGAACAGAATTAAAAGCAGATCTTGCTCAACTTTGAAGCCACAAATTATTTAGTAGATATGAATACAGGCAGTTTATGGACACTGTAGAGCGAATGCCAAATGGGATTGT
Source organism: Pareas carinatus (assembly GCA_032468095.1). Classification (NCBI taxonomy): domain Eukaryota; kingdom Metazoa; phylum Chordata; class Lepidosauria; order Squamata; family Pareidae; genus Pareas; species Pareas carinatus. Next base: position 128,471 of record JANHFO010001316.1, on the reverse strand, counting down.
TTTAAGGCCTCCAAATGAAACATTGCTGATTAAAAACTCCCAAGAAATTTTATGAACAAGTATTAAGTCAGTGATGAATGAAAAGGAGTCTGGTTTATGAATGCAAGGCTGATCTTAGAGGCCTGCATCCCTGCCAGAATAAAATATTGATGTTACAGCCTTGAGGGAGATTCTGCTCTAGGCACAGAACTAATCACCTCTGTTAAGCAGAGACCAGCCCCCTCACTTTCTGGTATTGAATTGCAGCCGTAATTTGAAGTTAATTTATAGGAATATATGTCCTACTAAACCACACATGATTTATTCAGGGAAAAAAAGAGATGAGGACTTGTATGTATAGGATCCAAGTATTGGACACAAGCACAGATATTCCAAGATGTCAACAAGGTTGAAGGTTTTAAATGTATTTTAAAAATGCATTCTTGATCATAGAAAAACAATTCTTGGAGGAACCTTTTCCCTGCTGAAGGATTTACCTGTTTTCAACAGTTGTTGCTTCTCTTTCATCAGTTTGACTCTAGTATAGCATCTAACAAAAGGGAGGGCATTTCACAGGCCATCCTAGCACCCCAAATCACATGGCAAAAAAGTAATTGGCAAGGTGATTAGGGGAGCAGCACAATTTGTTCATTTGATACCAGCTTTTATTGTCCACAAAATTGGAACACAGGCTAAGAAATTTCAGTTTCCCTGCTGAATATACTGCCACATTACTCAAAACAACCTGTAACTTTTAGAAAATAAAATGAGAAAAATAATGCATTCCACTAATTTTTTTAAAAAAGGGATGGGGGGAGACAGTGTCTGTCTGAACCTGCCCACATGCCAACACCTATCGGTGAGGATGGCAACACTGGGAAGGGAATGCTTTCAGACTGATGGTCTATTCCTAACAGTGACAGTATTTTTGCATTATGTAAGAAGAAGGAATCCAAACGGATTGCTGGGTCAAATGAATAACGGAATAACTGTTGGAAGGAACCTTAGAGGTGTTCTAGTCCAACCCCCTGCTTGGGCAGGAAATCTTATACTATTTCAGACAAATGGCTGTCCAATCTCTTCTTAAAAACTTCCAGTGTTGCAGCATTCTCAACTTCTGGAGGCAAGTTGTTCCACTGATTAATTGTTCTAACTGTTATGAAATTTCGCCTTAGTTCTAGGTTGGTTCTCCTCGATTAGTTCTCATCCTTTGCTTCTTATCCTTTCTTCAGGTGCTTTGGAGAATAGGATGAGCTAAAGGGATATACCAGTTATTCATAGCATTACTACTGGGTTCTCATATACCCTGTACCATGCATTTGTGTGAAGGAATAGAGAGGCAGGAGTCAAACATAAAATGCGTAAGACCTACTGAATGTACGGAGGACCAGAGAAGCAGAAGAGTGGATTCTGGAAATTTTCAGCTTATGCAACAGGTGAAAAAAAAAATCAAGAACGAAGACAATTGTTCTCAAATTAAGAGGTAATTTCTATGTAAAATGGGTGAAGCAATGGTATTAAATGTAGAAATAGCAGAAGGCATGAGAAGAGTGCCAGGCTAGAATGGGCCATTATTAGGTGGACCTAAGAGCTAATACTCTATATGGTAGGCATCCCACCTCATTTTAAAAAAAACTTAAAAACTGATTTGAATAAGTATGCATGACTAAGCATTTGAATGAAGTTTTTAGGGCAGAAAATGAGCAGAGGTTGTAAACCTACATTTCTGAGTCTGGTTAAATAAACTGTATTATAAAATCTCCCTTTATGATCTAGGGGAGTTACTTCAAGTGAAAAGGTTTTCCATTCCCAGTTCTTGAAATCCAGTTCAGTATTTGTATGACTGATTTTCAGAACCCCAAGTCTACCTGAATGTCAGGAAACAGTCCTGGTCTCTTGCTGAGTTAATACAAAACTCCATGTCACAATGTATTAGTTTTCAAAGTTGCTTTTCCTGAAACACCTGAAGATGACTCTTTTTCCTCCAGGAAATCTTGAGTTTCTCCTAATCGTTATGTTTAATGACCAAGTAAGCATACATTTTAATGTTGGACTATTTGCTGGAATAGCTACCAGCACAGAATCAGCACGGGTGCTGGAATGGAAGTTTTATTTTTAAAGGTAATTGTCATGTCACTTTTTGTTTTGAATTCTGGGAGTTGAAATTCACAAGCCTTAAAGGGACCAAGATTGGAGACCTCTGTTTTACACTATTCGAAACATTAGGGGGAAAAAAAGGGTAAAATACCTGCTAAGAGCCCATTTCATCCATCTTTTGTGAAGACAAAAATTGAGTAGAGAGGCGGTTAAGTTCATTCTGTTTGTTAGCTTAAAAGTCATTTCCATCACTTAGGAACTGCAAAATAGGGTTACCTACTACTTTTTAAGGGATAAAGGATCTTTTTATTGTAAACACCATGTGTGCTTTCAAATGCAACAAGAGAGGGGAAGTAAAATGTTCATCCTTCTATTTTAATGGCAAAACTCAACAAAACATTAAAACTGTCAAAGAGAAAGTCAACAGAAGCACAAGCTTCCAATGTAGTTACATTTTAAAAAAAACCAAAACTGAACCAAAACAGTCAAACCAAAAGTGTCCTACTAGTCTGAATCTAGGAAATGGGAATCAGGTATTGCACAGGGGGAAAAACACAATCTCAAGCACACTCCTTCCCCCTTGGAGTCGAACAAGCCAAGGTTTGAATTGCACAGCAACTCAGCTTAGGACACACACGCACACATACACAAACAAAACATGTAGAGATGAGGAAACAGTGTGCTTTTGAACTACCTGTACAAAGTTTAAGAAGACATATAAAAGGGAGGAAGAGAAGATAGCTGGCCTATGGGGCTATAAAACACATTTTAGGGAGGCGTCTTGTATATAGAGGAATGTTTACAATTTTAAAAATTCAGAGCATGAGTCCTCCTAGTTTAGAGCAAAGCGTGGGGCATTCTCTTCAGTTGACCTACAATAGCCATCCTCATGCAGGATGGGAAGCTGCCATTATTGGCACGGCAGTTGGTGGTACAAGGCCAAAGACCTAGCTGATTCAACAAATTAGGCTTGATAGGGCGCAGCTGCGAGTCAGCACCACCCACAGATGCCCAAATGTTTTGGCTGTTCTACCACATCTCTGGAGAGGAAAGGGGGGGGGGTTGATGTCAAAGAGATGACAGAACTTCTGATTTAGAACAATTCACATCTTGCTTGAGACCTGTCCTCAGAGTGCTGTGCAGCCTACTTTGGGGTATTGTCCTTTCCTTAGTGCCATGTTTAAAGGACAGGGATACAACCTGATAGAAAAAAGCAAGCTCCCAGAGAGGATTCAAATACACCCTTGGCCATCTCAGGTGCTGTCAGAGATATTTAGTATCTCAATCTTAAAAAGCATTAGATACAGAAGCCAGGCAAGCTCAGCCTTGAAGGGAGACAAGCCTCCAGACAGATATAGGATATTCTTACATATTTGGGTGATATGCAAAAAATTCTTGACTCCAATCTCGTTGAACCTTCTAAATTCAGAGAATCATGACTTCAAAGTCTGCTCTTTCTAAATTCAAACTCTTGTATCTATGGAAGATAATCCCTGGTAAGTTTTGCATACAGATTTCACGAGCAGCTTGCTTCTCCTGCTCTTTAAGATGCTCCAATTTAAATAAATTTTGTGCACAAAACTTTCTTCTATGGGTTCTTAAATTTGTGATCCAGTGTCCTCAGTCCAGAGAAAGCAACCTATTTTCCAATCCTTCAAGAACAGATCCATAGCCTCAATGAGGTTTAAGAATTCTTACCCACACTGGAGATGTAAATTATTATGAAAACCTTTGGTCCAGTTTCAGTCCACACTTCTTGACCAAATTGACTCAAATTATTTAACCTGAACTTCATATGGTTTATAAGTTATAACAACCTCAATCGTATGACAGCTGGATTTCATGGAGCCCCTGCTTTATCGAATCAGTTGGCTATCAATTCAATCTATATGCAGGTTGACCATATATCACATTCTCTGAACACTAAATGTTAGGAAGTTTTGGCTTGGTTTGTTTTAGAAAACCCAAAAAGGGACAGGTAGTGATGGGAGACTTGAGCAGACAAAACATCTTAAGATAATTAGGGTCTGTCTGCAATCGTGCCCATAGGATTTACACCTTGTTAAGTCTGTGCACCAAAATATTGTAAATTGGTGTGGATGACTTTTGTGCCTATGCATGAGTCTAGGAACCAACTCCAGTGACCATTCTTAATTAGGCAAGGAATCAGATGGCTCTACAGGAACTCTTCCATTCATTGCTACTACTGTCAAACACAGGTTCCTAGCTCAAAGTGTGCCATTAACCCTAGTTGGTAGGAATTATTCCCTTTATATTGATGTATTTCATAGTTACTCCTATCTTGTTAAAACAAAAAGGTGATTTCCATACTGATAATGCTACTTGTTCTTAAGAATGATAAGTACCAATGTCCTTTTCGGATGAGATTTGTCTCCCCTTTCCAGCAAACTTCAGGTTTTTGAAACATATTTTGAATACGCTCACAACAGGCTGCTATTTCCTAAATCTGTGAATGTAAAAAGCAGAAAAAGGTAATAGATGAGAAAATAAGGAGGAAAAAAGGGGGCGGGAAAAAAAACTGGAGAGAAGGCATTTGGCTCAAAACATTTAGTGCGGCAGTCTCAAAACCCAGCTTGCAGCAGCTTAAATTGGAGGGAGTGGGATTTGACCTGGTGTTCCTTGTTTTTACAAGATATATAAACACCCTTTACAGCAGGGGGTTTACAGTACAGGGTCAACAGAGTAAAGGGGATAAAAGAACGGGAGGAAGAGGGATATATTGTGCTGAGAGGATGCAAACCAAGCCCATAGCTTGTTTTGGATACTTGGAATGCTTGCCAATGTGAATGTCACCCAGAGTTTACACAAGTAATTGAATACTGCACTGCCTGAATAACAAGAAAGGACTACAGTAAATAAACGCGGGTCTTTTCGGTATGCCTTCTCAAAAATTGTGCTAGCAATTTTCCAGTATAGAATATACCAAAGACAACAGGCATTGCTACTGTTGAAACTATTGAGAAAGACAATATCCACTGCTGGGAATCAGAATTGGTGGGAATGAAGCTTCGGAAGATCTAAAAAGGTTGCAGATGTTGCCTTTAGGGAGATAACACAAGGTTGCAAAAGGGTGGCATGGTGGGGAGTGGGGAAGATATCTGAAATGGAGCCCCACCGATAGCTAGAAGGGAGTATTTTTCTTGCTTTGAGAGCAGCAACAATGAGGATCAAGGAAAACCTGGAAGCAGAAAGGAATGAAATATCAGGCAGCGATATCCCTCCATGGAATGTGGCGGAGGCGGAGGATGTGGCGGTCAGCATTGTTCAACACCCACTACATGAATAAATAACAGCACCGTGGCCAAGCCCAAATGAAAAAAAGAAAAACACTTGATCCTCTGTGCGATGGACGTTCAAGAAAAGGCTAGCCAGGTGTCCGGTGCTACTCGGCGTCTGCCCCCAGGAAAGGACGAAGGCATGCCGAGTGTTACACGGCTGTTTCCTGATCCTCCCGCTGGATCATCTGATAGTGCTGTCGATTTTCGAGGTAGGCAGCCAGGTCAGGGTCATTTGCCTTCTCAGCTCTGTGCTTGGGAGTGTCTCCCTGTGAGAAGAGGAAACAAAAGGGGAGACTGGAGCACAAAGCTGTTCGGATACCGCATAATTTCACCTTCCTCTTCACTCTGAACTCATCAACTCTGCTGTGATCCACTCCATGTTTGGCACATCTAATGGCTGGCAATTCGAGGGGCTAACGGTCTCACCCAGGTTTTTAAAACAAATTAATTTGGGTACGGATGTGGAAAATATATTCTAAAAATAAATAAATAATAGATTTGTAAATCATATGTACATAGCTTACAGACATTAGATCACTTATATAAAAGTGTCCAGGAACTTTATAATGCTATTTTAATTTCAGGCTCCGTGTAACTCCCGCAGGCAAACAACATCAGATCATTTGGCTGCTGTTATGTCTTGCTTTGTCTCATAAACAAACAACAAACAACGTACACACACATACCCTCACATTATGTTTGTACACTGGGGCAAATTTTTGGAGCAGGAGACAAATGAATGCAAGAGCTGCATATTTCTCCCCCATTTTTGTATTACAGATGTACAGTACATGCACGATTGCAAAAAACAGCAATGCCTCTGCAACCTTCCAGATCAACTTTGAACTCTGTGAACTGTGCGTACTATTTCCCCATAAAATATGGATATCTATATTAGATGTGCCTACTAGTTATCCTAAGAAATCTGTATTCGCGTGCAGCCCTGAAAAGAAAGGGGCCCCATATGTAGGGCTGTAGCTACATACACAGATTCCAGCTTTGCCTCAAGAGATGTGGGGAAAAGCCGTAAGACTGGAAGAGCCTGCCTGGATGGGAAGCTTTGGGGTTTCTGGAAGATTAGCACAACTGACAGCTAAAGAAGTCCTCAAGGGCCTGTTTGTATACCCAACCCATTCCTCTTACTGGATATTAGGAACGGGAGCCTGTGTTTCCACATCCTCACACTGCAAGAGTGTAAACAGGGAAAGTGGGCCGTTTTTGACATAAGCTTGTGTTTCTTGACTTGAGTAGCTTGTCTAATCACTCTGAGAAAGTAAAAAGGAGTGTGGGGGTGCTGGCTGGGTGAGGTATATGCCTGGGGAGGGCCCTGAAATATCATCCGCACAGCCTCGCTAGTTCTCCGATCCCCAAGGAAGCTCACATTTCACGAATGTGCTGCAGCCATCTGGACAGTGTCCGCTAATGAACTCCTGCACTCCATAAAAAAGTAAATCTGTTAACGGTTTTCAGCCACGACCCCCCTTTCCTCCCCCATAGCACAAACTCTCCCTCCTTCCCGTTCACTACCCCCACACTTCACCAGCAACTGTACAAACAGGCTGCTGAGAAAGGCCAAAGGAAACTGGCTAGCTGTCGCCTGCACTGAAAGTGGGAGAAAATGAGTCTCAGCTCCAAGCAGGCAGTCAGGCAGGAAATATATATGAGAGAGACGAGAGGGAGAGACGGGAGGGAGACAGACAGACAGACATACAAGTTCGCTTCACTTCCTTCCCCTTATTTACAGAATTTACCGAATAAGAGTTGGAAGGGACCTTGGAGGTCCTCTACTCCAACCCCTTGCTCAGGCAGGAGATACTATACCATTCCAGACAAATGGCTGTCCAAACTCTTCTGACAAAACTCCAGTGTTGGAGCACCTACTGATTAATTGTTCTGAAGGTCAGGAAATTACTCCCTACTGTATTTCTAGGTTGGATCTTTCCTTGATCAGTTTCAATCCATTGTTCTCTTGTCCTGCCTTCTGCTGCTTTGCAGAATAGATTGACCCCCCCTTCTCTGTGGCAGCCCCTTAGATATCGGAAGACTGCTATCCTATCACCTCTAGTCCTCTTCTTCATAAGAAATAGATACATCCGGGTTCCTGCAAATTCCTATCAAAGTCGTTCTCCAAATGAAGGACAAAGCTAGAAGCAAGAAGTCATATACAATTTCCACACACAGGTGTAACCCAGAGGCTGCTCCTTCACCGTTTCATTGTTAGCATCTTTAATCACTAAGCATTTTGTCCCATTCAACTGCCTAATTTCTCTTGCACCAGGAAGAGGTGCAAAGGGACCCCATCCTTAAATGCACAGAAACTGAATCTGAAATCGGATCTCCAAGGTATCTTCCTTGCTGCTGGATATTGGAATCCAGTATGTTTCGGCCAGTTCACTATTTTGTTTTGGGAACAGGAACCAAACTGTATTTGACTCAGGCTGGCACGTGTTCAGAAAGAAGGTTTGCACACTCTCATAACACAGTTTGCTCTCTCCTCACATGGGTGAAATTAAACCATTATGCAGCATGAGCACTCAACGGTTGGGCATGAAGTTAGAAAGACCCTTTGGAATGCTATGGAACACCGGCTCTAGCTGTGTTGCCTTCAAGTCTAGTTCCAAAGGCAGAAGAAAGTCATATTATGAAAACCACAGATTCAGCAGTATCTCCTGTCAGGAACTCAAGCCTGCTTTAATGCAGGCACCAAAGCAGGCATTTGTGACTGTGAGGGATGATCTTACTTTGCAAATTATTGCAAAGCCTTTCCCATCATTCCAACTCCAGTTCCAGCAACTGTTGTTTGGTCACATTACAACGTCCATGTCACTGACTAAAGGTTAGAGATTCAGGAACTGCCAGAACTGGCTACGAAAATCTTCATGCAGTTGGCAAAGGACTTTATTGCTTGTTTGAAATGCTCTGATGCTTTTATGGCCCATTAGGATCTACTCTAGCTAAACTAACTCATGGGTCATGAGTTTTCATTGGGGATGACTACTATTCGGCTTCAAATCACAACTACCACTGGGCGTAAAGACAATTCACATACCAACTACCAGAAAATACATATGATAGGCCAGCCATCAGGAGACTTGGTGCCAAAGAATGCCCTCAACAATTTCTTTAAGTCCCCTTAGGTATTAAAATAGATGTAAGACCTTGGATAGCTATATTTCAAAAATCTGCAGCTCTCCGATATTAAGTGTGATTAATTTTTCTGTATTAGTTTGTATCAATTAACAACAGCTTGTGACAAAGTAAGAAAAAGGAAAGGGGAAATGAGGCGTTCTAGATTTACATTTAGAGAAAGAAACCCCCTGCAGCACTGGCAGCATAAGAGATCAGTCAAAATCATTTTGCCAAGCTGTTATCTTAAATGTCACCACCAGATCTCTCTTCATCTAATTTCTAATACACAGTCTACTTTTCCTACCTAGTATAATTCATTCCTTTCCTGGCCAGTACCTTTTCAAGATTCATTTGTTCTACTCAATCTGGTATAGCTCCCAAGTGGTGATAGGATTAAAGATGTTCAGAATTCTCATCTCACATGAATTCTAGTTCTGACTTGGGGGGAGGACTGGTTTATACTTTTAATACAATTCTCAAGTGTAGGTAATAGTGTGTTGGTGGCACATTTACAATTTCCCAACATGAAAAAATTAATTAGCTAGCAGGATAGCAAGACATCTAGGTCAGAAGTCTCCAACCTTGGTCCCCTTAAGGCTTGTGGACTTCA
>JANHFO010001316.1:89237-103152 GCA_032468095.1 Pareas carinatus | reverse complement strand
TCTGTGGCAGCTCCAGCCCTGTGGAACGAACTTCCCCCGGAAATACGGACCATCACGGATCTCCTGGTCTTCCGTCGAGCTCTAAAGACATTCTTATTTACCCAAGCCGGATTGTCCTGATCCCTTTTTATATTTGTATTTTAATTCGGTCTCAAATTTTAAATTTTATATGTAAATTAACTAGACCAGTATATGTAATTCTTTTAAAGGGTTTTAATTATTGTATGTTTGTGTTTTTATCTCTGGCTGTACACCGCCCCGAGTCCTTCGGGAGAGGGGCGGTATAGAAGTCGAATAAATAAATAAATAAATAAATAAATAAACAAACAAATAAACAAATAAATAAATAGTGACCTACTGACCCTGAGAGAATATTAGTATCCTACGGTTCCTTGTGGGAGTGGAGACAGAAAAGATTTTAAAAGTCCAGACAAAAGGGAGGGAGGCAGTTAAGAAGTATGACAAACAAACAAACGGAATCAGGAAAGCAGAAGATATCAGTGAAATGAATTACTCTTTCTTTCTCTCTTACACATCTTGATTAGAAGAAAGAATACAGAATAAATTTCAATCTACCAGTATTATATAAAAAAACGAATCTTTCAGTGCCCTCCTCAATCTTGATAGGGGCCTGTCCATTTTAGCTTTCTGCACTCTCCAGTATCTACCCTGGTTAAAACTCACTGTATCTCATCTATTGGATCTCTAGAGCTTTGTCCCAATTGCCTACTACAACCTTACTGAAGGGACGCCTGGAGGGAGGTGCTGCTTCAACAGACTTCAAAGACCATACAAGCTACTCCCTGTGTGTTTGGGAACAGGGGGACAAAAGCTCCGATTGTCTGAGCCTGTGGGAGAGTCTCAGAGTTTTGCTTAAACTCAGATCTCAGAAAGAGCTGAAGCGTGCTACGAAAAGTGCTACTAAAAGTGAAAAGTGCATCTGAAAGCTTCAGGAAGGCCTTCAGGTTGGGAGCAAATTGCAGCTGGGAAAGAAGTTGGAACAAAACTGTGTTTGTAAATATATCTCCGCTGCCCTGCTGAGCACTTGGGAATATTTGCAAAACACAGCTGGTCGGGTCACAGGCTCAGCAAGGGGGAAAAAAATAACGAAACCAATTGCTATTATTTTCCTTCTCTTGTACTTTCCCACCCCCCAAGCTATAATTGCACTTGATGCACAAAAAGTAACTTTCAATGCAGTATATTCCTTGGTATTCACTGTTTCCAGGAATCTCTAGCTAAGTTGGGGTGAAACTATCTTTCTCAATCTTTTCCTGTAGTGCCATCTGCTGGCCAAGGAGTAACCTAAATCAGGCATTACCATTCAGTCCAGCATGGAGAAATGGCAACAGATGCCAATGGTATAAACACCTCCCTAAAAAGTGAAAAAGTTCTGTGCTTCGATGAAAGTGAAGCATGCTCAGGACATTTCCTTGAAGCCTATTTTCCTGAAACACAAAAAGCCTTCTAATACTATATATGCTGTTAACCCATCTAAATGGACGCTGCTTTTTATATTGTAAGATAACAACACTGTTGAATAATCTATTTATTAGCTCTTTAGCTCAGACCTAAGTGTGCTCTCTCTAATCCAGAGTTGTCAAGAATTGAACCAAGGACTTTCTACAAACAAAGCACAAGTTCTATTGCTCAGAAACAGCCCTTCTCCAACTTGGGAGTTTAAATGAATGGCCTTATTCCAACCTAGTGATCTAGAACACAAATGAACCACAATGACAGAATAAAGTAAGTTATGGCTTCTGTCTAATTACAGTAATGAACTTGAAAGCTTACGGGACCAAACACAATAGAAGTTTTTATGTTTGTAGATGTCTAAGTATTTTACACAATACTTATAAAGAGATTTTGAAGCTTCCTCCTGTTCTGATGGTGCTACTTTACTGTCCACTGGAGGAAAAGAGAAGTGAGGGAAGGGTGAGTGGGTTGTACTGTCCATTTTCAGTTCCAGTTTTGCTGCTGCTGGCATATAGAACAAGATATCCTTCCTTGAAATTAGAGCTGACCACAAGCAAAAATATTCTCCACCCACTGAGTAGACAACTCTTTCCACACATCTACTTTTTAAAACACAATTTTTGCTCCCCAATTAGATACGGATCCACAATATCTATTAAGCGTCTCTTCATGTTTTATGCTGCTCTAATGAATTAAAACCAAATTCAGGGCTACCAAATCTGAACTAAAAAATCAAGAAAAATCACTCGATAGTTTCAGAGATAAACTATTCTGTATGATCTTGTCACCATTATGGATTATTGCAAACCAGAGGTATCACTAACAACAAATGTTAAATTTAACTACACTTATTCCTCCACCAACTAACATTTCAGCTAAAGTAGACAATGGAGTGTAAGCTCACATTTGCATGGGAAGGACTCAGAATGAGAATTATTTTTTAGGTAGGATACCTAATACCATAAAAAGACATAAATAAAACCTACAATCTCTTGTTAGAGAAAGAGGCTAAATTGAATTTAGCAGAGAAAAGTGAAAAAGTACTTGCTTAAAAATATCAAATGCATATAAACAGAATGAGTGTACTGTAACTGTACTTTGTGCTTGTGCTTTTGTTTTCTACTTATACATAAGAACTTGGAATAGTATTGTGCTGCAAAACAAAGAAGAGTCAGCATGGTGATGTTTCTGTCAAATATAGCCAAGGCGATTTTAGGCTGATTAAACAGAAATTAATTCCCAAGTCATGGGACATAATTATTCTGCTTTGATTTTGCTTCACTTCAAATACTGAGTTTAGCTCTTGAAGGATGTTTCAGAGAAATTGGATCAGATCAGATTCAGAGAGGATGATAAAGATAGTCAGAGGGCAAGAAACAGATTGAAAATGCTGGTTAGATTTGACTTTAGGATAGTGTTCTTCAAGTACCTGAAGGACATCACATGGAAGAAAGTCAAAACCAGCTTTCTCTCAGTCCAGAGTGTAGGACATGGAATGAGGAATTTAAATTACAGAAAGACTGAATATCAGATTTAAAAAAACAAACAAACCCAGAAATGCTCCCCTTTAAAAGTTCAGTTCCAGCAGAGGACAGTCAGCTGTTGTATGGGATGATTTAATTTTTGATTCCTGCAGGGGTATGGCACTCAATAACTAACATGGCTTCCTCCAACTCAATGTTTCAGTGATTCCTGCATTAAATCCTGAAGAGTTCCTTCTATCTGGTGTGTATTCAAGAATAGCCCAAAAAATGAACAGGGAAAGCAATGCAGAACAAAAGAACTTTCCAAAGGTGCAGCCGAATGCTATCAATTTCCATGTGAAAGAATATAAAATCCTATTATAGGAACATTTTCTACTGCAGCGCCAGTGTTAGTGGCAAAGTTTTCACAAGATGGTAGCTTGGGAAAACTTTGATGCAAAAGTTCCCACATACTGATTCTAAAGTTTACAGCTACCGAAATAACCAGAATCACATGTACTCACAATCTAGGAAGCACCATTTGGGGGAGAGCTTCTGGCATGACAATGTCTTTGGTTTGGCTCCATCTCCCTCCTGGATCAAAATAAATGAACAATAAAAAAAATCAATTACCCTGTGTTCCTATTTCATCTAGGTTTACTGTCTCTTCTGTTTACTTTTTCTTACCTATGTAGCCCAGGTAGACTCAGTGCATGTATGTTGCCCAATAGTATGGCATAGAACTAGAGCATAAAGTTATACAGCTCAACAAACATTCCCCAAATATCACTAAACTGATCCTGATGCAAGTTAATCACACATTACAAAAGCAATAGAAGGAAAAAGAGGACACAGAGTTAAGGAGAGAGAGAAGGATACACACCTGAGGAAACAGATTCTGAATAGTGGAAGTACAAGAAGGGAAGTCCTGTGGAAAGGGAAGGAGCTGAGTTACCATAACAGTAATGAAGAACTTCATCAGAGATTCAGTTTAGTGTAGCGGTTAAGTACCAAATTAGAAACTGGGAGGTGTTGAGTCCCACCTTAGGCACAAAATCAGCTGGGTGACCTTGAACCAGTCACACCCTCTCAGACCAGGAAGGAGGCAATGACAAACCACATCTGACATGTGTATCTCTCACTGAGATTTTCAGGTGCACGTCATACCTTTGATGAGACTCTCTGGGTCAACTGTCTCAAGTTATAAGGAGAGTTTGAAGCGTGGAAATGACAGTAGAACCTAAGTGCTCAAAAACACCATCCTGGTAATTCAAGAACTACACTATCACAGCCTATATCATATGTTGCCACTAAATGAACCAGTTTCATAACTCTTCCTTTCTGTAATAGGCCCAACTATTTGAAGAAACTGAGAGATGTAAACTTTCAGGACTTTTCTAGCTTAAACATCTACATTCTTCATTACCTGATTGATAACCAAGTACTAGCAAAGAATGAATCCAGAATGTAAGAGAGAGAGAAGAAAGGAGAGGGGGTTAGAAGTATTTTATTTTCTTCTGTAAATCAAGTTTCAAGAGCAATGTTCCCAAACTTAGTGTCCCAGGTGAACAGCAATTAGTTGAGCTGGATAGGAAAATTACTTGAAGCCACAAAGCAAGAGAGAGCTGCTCTTTCTAGACAGAGGCTCTTCCATACATTCAAAATGTAAGCTCAAGGAGAAAAACAGCAGGATGATTCTGTTGAAAGAGAATTTGGAATACTGCTTGTGAATATTTTCTGATAAATCCAAGCTTCTCTTAGAAATGAAGGAAGGTCTATGATGGGTTTTTAGAGTAAGGCAAAATAAGGAAAACAACATGCAGAAAACTATCCCAACTTAAGTTCTCTATAGATTTGAGAATGAGTCAATGTGTAAAGCATTTATTTCTCTGTCTTGCATATCCAATAGGATTAAACCTTTGGAATGTTTGAGGATACTAAATGATATGAGAATAAATGTGTTCTTATTTTCCCCTATCCATCCTCTTGAGTAGTTAGCCCTCTAGATTATAACAAGAACAACTATTTCTTTATTAATTATGGATATTTACATGCCTCCTTTTAAAAGTTCTTTGGGTAATTCAGATGGATTAAATTATCATACTTCATATCCTATCTAGATTTCTCTCTTTTTTACATATATTTTTATTAAGGATTTTGATCACAATAGTTAAAACGAATACAAATTAAACTTAAAGGAAAAATATAAAATATAATAAGAAAAAATTAAAAACTGCAAGAAAAAATATGAAAAATAAAAATTCAAAGAAATGACTTCCAACTTTTATTGCAATAAATATAGACAACTTCACCTCCTATAAGATACTTGATACTTATCTCTTCATCCCTTACCTATAAGCAATTGCATAAAACATCAACTTTTCAATGTTGGTGTCAGCAAAAAATCTATAAAGTTTGCCAGAATTTTGCAAATAAATGTCTTATTTTAACGTTGAACAAATAAACCAACTTTATATTCCACCATTTTACTTCTAACAGACTTATTCTTGAATTCATTCAAATATTGCTGTAGAATTCTATTCTTCTTAAATTCTTCTTTACCCCATTGCACAGACTTCTTCAAGAGTTTAAAAAATCTCTTTTGTAGATCCAATAAGAAAAGATTTTCTTATATTTCCTCATTATATATATATTCCCTCACTGACAACTCTGAATCTAATCTATGAATATAATCAGACATTATTACTGATACTGTAGCTACTAATTTCTGGCTCTTTTCTTCAAAATTCTCCTTAGGTGTTTTGTGTCATTTTGTAATTACCTGTTAATTGACACCAAAAGTTGGCTTGTACTCCCCCACTCCCACCCCTTCTACTTAGAATCTTTAATCAGTTTCTAAAATTGTAGTTGCTTATCTTATGAATCAAGATAGTCAAAATAATTTTGGTTCCCATGGGAAGCTCTTTACCTTTTTTATAGTTTATTTCAAAATCTTACAGTTACAAGTCACTATTCCAAATTTACTTACCCTTACTCCATTTATAACTTTCTCAGATCAAAAGATGGCTAATAGGCAATTTAAAAACAAACAAACAAACAATGGAAAGTGAGGCTTGTGAACTTAGTGTCCTTTAAAAGGCTCCGCCATGGTTGCGGGCAAGATAACCTAATCCCTTTCTCTCCCAGCACTGAAACCTGGGGAAGATAGCTGTTCTGTGGTCTCCTCGTGAGGAGCGGCCATCTGGAACACATGTGAGTGATCTCTTGTTCTCTCCTTAGGTTCTGAAAAACTGGTCTACTCATCTCTTTAAGTTTTTTAATGGGTCTTTGGTTTCTATCATGGTGTCAGCTGTTATTGTTATTGTTTCTGTCATGGTGTTCAGCTCTGTCATGAAATATTCTATTTAACAGTTTGCTGTGCCTCTCCCAGAAATAAGTGACCCTATCTGGATTTCTTACTCCTAGTTTTGTCCACATATATCCTTTATACAAATGGTATTTTTACAGCTCAGCCTGCAATTCTTTGCCAGAACATGTGAGGAAGACTTCTGAATTTAAACAAAAATAAACCTCTTCCTTTTTCCTCTATGCGCAGTGAACTGGCAACAAGAATATTTCCTTATGTATTCTTTGTTTTGAATTTCAAAACAAGAAATTCATTATTATTATGGAAGTACAGATACTACTAAAGTAAGGATATGACCAAGGTATTCTGTTAGACAAGTCATGAAAATGTAGCAAGACTGCAAGAAACCCTTACTATAGTTTTTCTAGCAACTCACCTCTTGAAGCCTTTCAATGTGGGTCCGGCATAATTCCAAATCACTGTCTCCTGGAACCACGATAATTCCTAAAGGCACAGCTATAAAATAAAAAATGCAATTACTTTTGCCTGCTAACCACATTTGTTATGATTGCTCAGTATGCCAAAAAAAATTACTTTGGATTATAAGCCCCCTGAGAAATTGTTAGCTCAACAGCACTTCTGGGGGGGGGGGGAAACTTCTCTGTGGGAAAATTTTCAGAGATTTACATTGTGGACTAAACACTTTTTCTAAAAGTGTGCCATTTCTCAGATTCTGAAGCAAGGCCTTTTTATTAATATTTATCTCATTCAGTATTGCAATGTATCACAGAGGCTAAAAGAGGTCTTATTTTATTAGCCACTTGACAGATATAGAGAGAAGGTGGGCACAATAATAAATAACTCCAAATTCAATTCCAGATATTCCTATAGGGTGCTTGGCCTTTCTATTTAAACAAATGCCCCAATTACTTACAAGCTTCTTTGAGTTTCTCTTTGTCATAATGAAGTGCCTCATAGTCATGCATGCCAATTCGGCTTACACGGATTCTTAGCCGTTCTGGAACTGGTTGTTGACTGCAAAGAAAGATACAAAGATTAGGGAGGATAACACTATGGTGTGCAAAAAGGAAGGAGGAGATGCTACTCATTGAGAAGATGACAGGGAATATTTTCTAAAAACAGTAATAACCCCAATGTGTCATGTTACTAACAAACTTCTCTTAGTTGTGAACAAGCATGTTCAACAGGTGCATGTTGCACATGTAGTTCCAACCAGAGAGAAATGTTTAATAGCTACTGAAGAAAAACTTACTTGGGCAATGCAAATAGACAACAGAGCTATCTACATTTGCATCTATTGGGATAAGGCTAAACAGGAAGAGTAATATTGACAATTTATTACTGTAATTTCAAATGGGGAGCAGGGGAATGCAAGCTACGGTATATTTGCCTTCCAGAGAACAGGAAGTATTGCTTAAAGAGATATGTTTATTTTCCCCAGATCTGCACTTCTGAATGTATCATATGGCAAAGCTCATCCATCCCAAGAAAGCAGCTGCTAACATTTCCCAAAAATATTATATCAGTTATCAATGTCAGGGGATTAGTAACATTACTTCCCATTCAACAATATATTATGATAGAGCAATGATATACTTTTATTTCATCAGAAACCTATTTGTAACATACACGTAACATCCCTTCCTCAATTTTTCTTCTATTTAGTTATGAGGAATCTGGAATAACTTTGAATTTTCCAAATAAAACCATCTGAGGAAAGCATTGCGATTGTTTCCAAAGTTTTTTGGATTTAATGGGTTAAGTAGAAAATAGTTACTGAACTTTTTACACCACCAACAGAGAATTTAGAATAGAAAAGAGCTGGAAGGGACCTTGAAGGTCTTCTAGTCCCCTGCTCAAGAAGGAGACCTTATACCATTTCAAACAAGTGGCTGTCCATTTAAAAGATTTAAAGAGAATTTAATTTTCTTTGATTTCATAATGTCTTATACAGCCTCCACCTAATGCTTTCAAACTTGCTATAAGAATAAACTTGCTTTTAAAATAAATTAATAAATATTCAAAATTAAATTAAATTAAAAATATTGGCTACAATTTCAGGGAGCTATAGAACTGTCTTATGGCCTTAGAACCTTCCCTGACATTGAGCCTTAGAGTTTGGAATATGATCGAAATCCAACGGAAACTGTAGCAAAGCTGAATACTATGAGCTGGTAAGACTTCATTTCTTCCTTGTAACAAAGCTTGGGAGATCCTCTCTATAGTACGTACTCATTCAAGAGAGGCATGGAGTTTCTCCTCTTGGTCTTCTGCACCATGTTTGCTTGGTTGCGCAGTGAAATGCGTATGCAGGAAGCTCCCAGCTTACAAGGTTCCCCATCCACTTGCATGGGGATGGCTTTGGATGTGGTAAGCACCACCTCTCGGCACTGGTGCAGCCGTTCTCCATGGCCACCCACTTGCAGTGCTGCCTAGAGAACAAAGAAGAGGGTGAAGTAAACGGACTACACATAATTCACTCTAATAGATAACTTGTAAACTGAGCCTCAAAATGGTTTCAGTTCAATCTATTCCGAAGAACCCTTGCACATGCATGCAGACAGTAGCATGTCCAACCTGTGGCCTGAAATACTCGTCCGTAACATGTAATGCAGGAGACATAAAATCTATTGTAGAATTATACAACTGGTAATGACATGTAGCCCAATCCCCTCACTCTTTCAGACATAATAAATCACCTGCTTTAGGACACTATTTTATTGGGGCTTAGCTCATTCTATCAGAAAGTTTCTCTGGAGAGCTTCCGGTGAGGTCGCAGCAGCAAACGGCAGGGAATTGAGACGTGGAGATTCTCTGCTGTCTTTGACTTTATTCTTCGAGTCCCAAGGTGGCTCACAGACTCCCTTGGAGGGGGTGCAGTAAGGGGAAGACTACAGGAGTTTGATTCCGACGGCGGTTGAAACGAGCGAAGCCAGAGGTCTTTGGGAAGAGGAGTCAACGGGCTGGCTGCATTTCCTGCAGACAGCCATTAGCTGTGGCAGCTGAGAGAGCTCAAATGAGTGGCGTGACAGCCGCAGATTTATCAGCAATCAAGGGTGAGAAACACTTAATTGATTTATTACACCTAGCCAGGAGCTTAACGAAAATGAGAGAGTTAAGGAAAGGAAAGACAGTTTAAGAAGGTTATAAAAGGGGATATTTATAACCCTGAAGAAGAAGAAAAGTGGCGTTTTATTACAAGGGGACTTAAATATGTGACCAGAGAGCTAAAAAACTGCTGAAAAGTTATAAGCTTAAAGAAATAAAATAGAAGAAGAGCTGGATAAAAATTAGAACTTAATATATAATCTAATTAGAACTATTAACTAAACAACTAAAGGTCAGCAGTGTGACCCCGGAAATAATTATTTAGCTTGCTTGGAAGACACAGGATAGAGGAAGAAGCTGTGGAATGAAGACACCTAGTGGTCAAGAAGAAATAACAACTTAAATGACAGAAATGTCAAGAATATGAAAGAAATGAATAAATATCTAAAGAAGGATAGCCTAGCAACACCCTCTATAAGCAGCCAGAATTCACCCCAAACCTTACAAGCGAAAGTAAAAAGAATGGAGACTACCATAAAACAACTGGTGGAACAGATAACGATAAGGCAAAAGGAAAATAAAGAATACCACAAGGAAACTGCAAGAAAACTAGACTTGAACAAACAAAATATAGAAGCTCTATTGAAACAAATAGCCGAAATAAAGGCACAAAATGAAAAACACCACCAAATGATACTAGAAAATGAACTGAGAATACAAGTGCTGGAAAATAAAGTTGAAGAAGCAGATAAAAAAAATGTGGGCTTATCAATAGAGAATACTAAGTTTGAACAAAGAAACCGAGAACTCGAGGGAGCAATTGGTCTTATGGAGATCCAAAAGGCCAAACACTACATGAGATTCCAGAATCTCAAAGAATCCAGAGAAGATACGGCAGAGACTATGATAAACATCTTAGCGGACTACTTGGAAACAGAACCGGAGATAGTCACAAAGGAAATGGATGAGATCTTCAGACTAAGCACCAGTTACGCGAGAAAGCACAATCTGCCTCGTGAAGTACATGTTAGATTCACAAAAAAACCAACTAGAGACAAAATACTCAATAAAACCAAAGAGCAACCCTTAATACACAGAGACGAAAATGTGGTAGTATTGAAACAAGTAACGAAAAGGATCAGAGAGATGAGATCACAATACTACTCATTAACTAAAAAATTAACAAAGAAGGGTGTAAGATTTAGGTGGTTGATACCGGAAGGGCTCTCCTTTTTCTGGAAGGATACAAGGATCTTCATTAACACGATCGAGGAAGCAATGGACTTTGAAGAAAAATGCGCAACAACACTTGAAGAAAATATGCAAGGTCAGTCTCAAGGAACTTGGAAACCACAATATAGAGAAGACAGAACAAGCATGAACAGAACCTATAAAACAAAAAAGATAACATCCAAGGAAGTGTTGAGCAAAGATACCAACCAAGAACAAAGAGTAACAAGAGCAACGAAAGCAACGAAAGCAAAAGCCAACAAAAGTAATGGATAAAAATAATGGAATTATTTCCATAAATGTAAATGGTCTAAATCAATAACCTAAATAAATCAATAACCTAAAAGAAACAAAATATTCAAAAAATTACAGAAAGTAGACAAGAATATTATATGCCTACAAGAGACCCATGTACTGCGGAATCAATATAAAATATTGGAACAACACAAATTAGGGAACCTATACTATGCACTATCAACAAATGAAAAAAAAAGAGATATTGTAACCTACATAAAAGACAATATAAAATCGACACGGATCTACAATGATGAAGATGAAAGGATCCCAATGGTACAAATCTTCCTACAAAATAGACCAACCATCTATGCACCAAACACAAACCAAGAAACCTTTTATAAGAAACTACATCATAAAATATTAGAGCTAGGATTTGAACATATACTCTTGATTGAGGACTTTAACGCAATTGTGGATCTGGGACTAGATTATAAAGGCAGAAGGATAAAGAAAAAGGAAAGAAATAAGGTACCAAGGACCTTCACCAACATGATAGATGAATTTGATATGTATGATGTATGGAGAAACAGGAATCCAACGAAGAAACAGTTTACTTTCTAATCAAACCGGCATTATTCGTGGTCTAGAATAGACATACTTTGGGCAACACCTGAGATAGGTCATATGGTAAAAGAATCTGAAATAGAGCCAATGGAATGGGCAGACCACAATGTGGTTACAGCCAAATGGGAAAATGCAAAAATGAAAACTAGAAGATGGATACTAGAGAGATCGATTCTTAAGGAATTAGAATTTGTAAAGATGGTTGGAAGAGAAATGGGCTTTTTCTTCAAAGAAAATACAGAAGAACATACTACAAAACAGATAATTTGGGACACAGCAAAAGCAGTATTCAGAGGCCTAGCTACAAGCTATATGGCAAAAAACCCCAAAGAGAAATAATACAATCATAAATTATTGAAGGAGGAACTGCAAAACTTGGAGGGGAAATTAACAAGCAACCCCGATAACCAAAGAACAAGACAGCAAATGAGGACAATTAAACATAAAATAAATATATTAGAATCTGAAAACATTGCACAACAAATTAAATTGGCATCAGAATCTTTTCGAAAATGCCAACAAAATGGGGAGATGTCTAGCCTATAAATTAAAACAACAAAGGAAGAATAAAAGGATAGAAATTTTGAAGGACGATCATAGCAAAACACAAGTGGAACTGGACGAGCAAAAAAAAATAATTAAATTTTTTTACTCCAAATTATACGAAAAAGAAGAGATCCCAAAAGATGAAATAATTGCATATCTCTCTAAGAACAAGCTACCACAGATACAGGAAGAATATAGGGAGTTGCTGGAAAAAGAAATTACAGCAACAGAAGTGATACAAGCAATTCAAAAACAGAAACCAGATAAAATGCCTGGCCCAGATGGTCTCCCAGCTGAATGGTACAAAGAATTCCAAAATGTGCTATTATCCCCATTAAAAGATATATATAATGATATGCTATATGGCTTGAAACAACCATAACTCTGATCTACAAAGAAGGTACAGACCGAGAAGAAATAAGAAACTACTGCCCAATTTCATTACTTAACATTGACTATAAGATCTTTGCTACAATTATGACAGAGAGACTTAAGCTATGGTTGAACGAACTTATACATAAAGCTCAAAATGGGTTCCTACCTTGAAGATAGATGAGTGGCAATTTAAGGACTATCATTAATATTTGGGAATATTACAAAATGCACCCAGGGAAGGAATTAGCACTAATGTTTTTGGATACACAAAAGACGTTTGATAACCTCTCTTGGGAATTTATGATAACACAACTAGAAATGTTAGAGGTAGGACCAAATTTTATTAACATGATTTGGATGATCTCCCAAACTTAGGAGGCAAAAGTCCTAGTTAACGGGAGTCAAACAAAGAAATTAGAAATAAAGAAGAGATCAAGCAGAGATGCCAACTATCACCCCTACTGTTTATATTGTCCTTAGAAACACTTAACCACGTAATTAGAACAGAGCCAGAAATTAAAGGACTAAAGTTAAAGGGAGAAGAATACAAAATCCAGGCATTTGTTGATGATTTAGCCTTTATTCTAGAGAATTCAATAGAAAATATACCTAAAACAATAGAAAAAATAGAACAATATGGCAAAGTAGCAGGACTTAAAATAAACAAGGAAAAAACCAAGGTCCTAATTAAAAAATAGGACAGCCAAACAGCAAAAGGACCTACAAGAGAAAATGGAGATTCAAATAGTATAAAAAATTAACTTGGGAGTGAATTCAATGGCAAAATTCTCCACACTAAAAAAAGACAACTACCGTGTTTCTCCGAAAATAAGACACTGTCTTATATTAATTTTTGCTCCCAAAGGAGCACTAGGTCTTATTTTCGGGGGGGGGGGTGCCTTATTTTTGGGAAAACACGGTAGATCCCCCACCTCCAAATAACACTCTCCCCGGGTGGCTCCTTACCCGATTGAGCGGGGTGCAGAGAAATGGGGTGGGCTGAAAACTGCAGTGCTCCGAATTCGCGCGTTTGCAGCCAGTTGGGAGGCTCCGAATGCGCACGTTTGCAGCTGAGAAGTGCTTTGGAAGTGCTTCGGGTCGCCGGCAAATGTGCGAATTCGAAGCCTCCCGGCTGGCTGCAAACACGCAAATTGAGAGCGCTGCAGTTTTCAGCCTTGTATAAGAAAGTTGTTGTATTTTATGAGATTGGGTACAGTGAACAATCTCCATTTATACACGAATTTGTCCCGTAAAGTAGATGGAAACCTTTGTTTGGTTTATGGTATTTCCATATGAATAATCTGTCGGGGTAAGTTTATGTAGGTAGAAATTGCCAGAACCAGTGGAGAAAAGCATTTTTTTCTCTGTCATGGCTTTCTTTTCATTCCGAAAAATCTCTTCTCTTAAAGAAGAGAAAGAGACAAATTCTTAAATGTATTTCATTTATGTTGAAAAACATAATGACTACTTAGTACATTCCGTTAGAAATTGGAAAAGTTGACCAATGAGTTCCAAGATCAGGTATACGTGTGTGTGTGTGTGTGTGTGTGTGTGTGTGTGTGTGTGTGTGTGCGCGCGCGCATGCATT